>CM067312.1:39276428-39565132 GCA_034231615.1 Meghimatium bilineatum
AGTGTGTTAGAAAGTTGAACAAATCGGAGACCAAAGGAATTCGAGTAGATATGTGTGTTAAAGTATCATCATCTTTTGTTACTTTGATGCCCAAATGGAAGACCTTGCAAGCAATATACCTATTTTATTTTTACGCACATGTGTGGGGAAAAAAGGGGGGGGTAGATCTCCCCCTTATTTTATTTTCAGTATCTATCACTGGTGTACGCTTTCGTAAGAAGCCTGGTATTGGAAAGAACGTGATTGCATTGCTTAATTATGTGAAAAAGTGTTGTCAAAAGAGGAAAGCCTTACTATGTTTATGTCAGTTCCCTACTATAAATGCGTGTTTTTCGTAGTGATTGATATTGTGGGCCACTGGCAGATCCGTAGATACGTCTTTGTGTGCTCCTAAAACAAAGTACCTCATTTGGTTTCAGTGATTTTTTTGGGGAGGGGGGGGGAATCCATAATGGGAACGGGATGGAGGAGGATGTGTATGTGCTGGTGTGTGTGTGGGGGGGGGGGTGTTCCATCCAATGTTCTCTTGTTTATTAATACTAAATGTCATGTTCTAAATTCCATGGGGGGAAAGTGGGGGAGAGGGGTAAACTCCTCCCTTTCAACACTTTCCACTATCTTATGACTGCCGCAATTGATGTGACTGTAACTATCAGAAATTCCACATATGGAGTTATTTTGATAAGACAATTTGACAAGAAATTCTATACAAGACTATACAAGTAACAACTCTGACAAGCAATTATTTCACAGAATTACACAAGCAGCAACTCTGACACCTTTTTTTTGGGTCGCAATTTATTTCAAATGAGTCTGGATAATAGGAACTTATAACATAATCTATGGATCTAAGACAGGGCGTTCCAATGAGACAATTCTTCATTGAAGACACAATTCAATTCATGAAAAGTCGCCCACGCCAAGCGGTAGCTTAATTATAAAACTGAGAAGAATATAACTTTGTATTCATGCAAAAGTTGGGAAATATACAATATATTCAATAAAGCAAAAGATTAAGAACACTATTGTTTACAGGCAGCACCGTATATATGTGATAAATTTGGGGGGATGGGGGTTCCTTAATAAAAGGAATTCCACCCATTTACACTGCATTTCTCTCTTGTATTTTGACTTTTTAAATGACTTTCTGTACAGACAATCGTTGAGGTGAGGGGAGGGGGGTGTTACTATTCTTTTCTTCTTCTTCTTCTGCGCTCGTTCTCAAACTCCTGCAGATTAGCAGGATGTAGTCCAAAGAACGGAATGTATTGTGCCACGGTTTACAGAATTGCTGCGATATCTGCGCCTTTCAGCCTGATACATCTGACTTCAGCATGGCTTTGGGTCACTGACCCTATATGGGATGGGACAGCCAACTCCATTCCATAGCCTCCTTAGTCGCCTTTTACGACATGCGTGGAAGGTTAACAGTGTTGCTATTCTTTGCTCCCCTTTTGGTCCCCGGAACACACGGGCGAACTATTCTTTTGTCTATAGTTTCTAGCAATAAAATTCACGTTATAATTTCCTAAAAGGGGGAGGGGAGGATTTAAATCGCAACCCCTCCCCTATCCCTCCCTCCCTGGCTTGTGGCCGGGAAGAATTCAAATTGAACAAGCAAATAAGTGAAGACACCGAACAGTAATGTTTCTATAACAATATGAACCCGAAGACGGATGTGTTTTGCCATTGGCGCAAATAAATCGGCAACACAACGCATTTCCACGGTAAGCTTAGCTGAGGAACATTACAAAGCAAGAGGCATTGGATATCTCAAACTAAGCAAAGGGCAAGGGATATCCCAAACCAAGCAAGGGGCAAAGGATATCCCAAACCAAGCAAAGGACAAGGGAAACCCCAAATTGAGTCCAACAGCCTGACACCGCCAACTCGCCTACCATGCTGCCCACTATAGCTTTTGGTAATAGGAGCTAACCAATAGGTCGGTATAACACCCCCCCCCCCCAGTAGTGATGTATTTAGCGAAAAGGTCCTCAAATTGTTCGTCACATAATTACATTTACACACGAAATCGGCTTTTTAAAAATTGTTTAGGTAAAACCCCGTCCTTATGGTAATCATATCTACGGCCCTGATCGTCGTCAAATAAAACGACGTGTTCTATGTAAGTACTATTGTTATGCAGTTTTACAGCAGTATTAACTTTTATCGATTCTCATAATAGGAAACGCAGATGAAGAAATTGGATATCTTTGCTGAAATGTTCATTAATGAACTGAAATTTCAGTTACTTTTGTCGACTTACACACTAACTGAGATCATGTGTTCAGGAATATAATTTCAAGATGTTCAAGAAAATATAATGCACATAATATTAGTTTCAAACTAAGCCGAACAAAGTCAGACAATGTCATATTTATGACGCGCTTATCGAACATTTCTCTACAGCTGGTAACTAGTTACCTTGAGAAAGATATCTCCTTGAGTTATGTATCAAGTTTATGTTATAGACAATTACATATAGGACTACATAGTTCTGTGGTACCTGTAATTCTAGATGTTGGTCACGTCTTTCATAATGTCGTATAGCCTACATGCAGCTTATCACGTACATTGTACGGTAGAATATATATATATATAACAAATTTGTCCGGAACGATGAAAAAATCACAATTCGCTATTTGCAGTTATATGTAATAATGAAGAAAGTAATTTGGGAATTTTTTAAAGTGTTAAATAGGGAATTTTGTTATACATACGCTATAGAGGGATTTTACTGTATATTTTCGTGCTGGTCAGGGCAATAATTAGGAGACTCAGGGCCCCCAAAATGTTAAAAGAGTCGGGTACCCTTTCTGGTAGATAAAAAAAAAAGAGAATAAAACTGTCCTGTGTTCTAATAATGTGCACTATTTCGCTCCTGGCCGGGGGCGTCTGACTCCTACACTGAGGCTCCAAGGCTGCTGCCTAGTTTGACTTTGCAGAACGTCACTACTGCTTCCGATACTTAAATGTTATTTCGTGTATGTATATTCTCATGGCCGTGGTGACGAATCGTAGACTTGTGTGGCTTGGTCACGTGATGAGGCACGATTCTCTTTCAAAAAATATCTTGCAAGGGAATAGTTGAAGGTGGAAGAGGAAGAGGAGGGTAGAGGAAAAAATAGATTGATAATATTAAAGACTGGACAGTATTAAGATTCTCCACACTCAAACAAAAAGAGGTACTAAAAGGACTGCGATTCAATGATGCAGATGATGTTATCACCAATGCGGCAAGACAGCAGAGATTGGTGTCCAAGAATGGATTCCACGAATGTTTCCATCAGCTATATGTACATTGGTAAGAATGTGTAGTTGCTGAAGGGAGCTATATTTTAAGGTAAATGTTTATACATCTGTACATAATTATCGTGTCACTTTAAGTGTATACAAGGATCGACAAAGCAAGCAGCACTTTCAGCAGATCGTACGCAAATGTTTGGCGTAGAAATCGCATTAACCTACAAACTAAGCTGAAAGATTACAGAGCAGTGGTACTTCCAGTGCTGTTATACGCTAGTGAAACATGGACTGTGTATAGACGTCATGTGAAAAAAACTCAATCATTTTAATACAAATTGTCTCAGAAAAGTTATGAACATCAGATGGCAAGACATGATTCCAGATACCACTGTCCTTGATAGAGCTGGTATCCCCAGCATTGGCACGATCCTGATGCAGACACATATTCGTTGGGCAGGTCATTTGGTGCGTATGCCAGACCATCGTCTGCCAAAGATACTTCTCTAGGGTGAGCTAGAGATGGGTATACGATCTCAAGGTGGCCAAAGGAAGCGCTACAAGGACTCGTTAAATAACTTACTGAAAGCCTTTGAAATAGACCACGATACATTGCACAAAAGAACTTGCACAAAATAGATCTACATGGCGTTCTAAAATATAAAAGAGCGCATAATCTTGTGAAAAGAAGAGAAATGCAGCAGCTTATCAGCGGAGAGCAGCTAGAAAGTCACGGATAGAACAAGATCCGTCTACAGCCGTCATTCCATGTCCGAACTGTCCAAGGACATTTACAGCTCGAATAGGGCTCATTAGCGACCTACGAACTCATAATCAAGGACATAACTAAAATTGGATTTTCAAAAGTGGATGTAACAAATGGTCATCATCACTTGTGATAGGCGAACAACAACATCGTGTCACTTATTTCTATATAATCTACTAATTCGGAGAACTTTTTGAAGCTACTTCGTAGAAGTCGTCTTACGTACAACAATGCAGTCTTCTTCTTCTTCTGCGTTCGTTCTCACACTCCTGCAGATTAGCAGGATGTAGTCCGGAGAAAGGAATGCGTTGTGTCATGGTTTACAGCATTGCTGCGATATCTGCGCCTTTCGGCCTGACACATCCAACTTCAGCATGGCTTTGGGTCACTGACCCTATATGGGATGGGACAGCCAACTCCATCCCATAACCTCCTTAGTCGTCTTTTACGACTAGCGTGGAAGGTAAATAGTGTTGCTATTCTTTGCTCCCCTTTCAGGCCTCGACAACACACGGGCGACAATACAGTTATTATATAATACATATTTGTAATATATTAAATTGTTCATGGTGGTCTGGATCTGAACAGACGTGGGGTATGGAAGCTACGGATTGTTTTACTGCATAATCTCAGGTGTAACTGTAGTATGCGGTACATAGCAGGCGTGTTAGATTTACATGATAACCACAGGACTTGATTTTATCTTTTTAATTTGCATAATTTATGCTCAATAGTTCTGACTAAGAATCAGGAAACTATCAGATAGGAATTCATTTCCTCGTAAATCAGTCTCTTAATCTGTGACAAATAGTGCTTAGTTCTTGCACTTAAACTATGGAGCACCAACAACTCTTTAGAAAAGTCATCTAAATCAAGTTTCCTTAAGTTTATTACGTAGCGATTTTTACAAAGAATGCAAATTCCATATAGTTTAGTTACAATGGTTCTCAACTTTTTTTTTCCCAGTTGCCTATATTGGTACTTTTTTTTTCTACAGTTTGTTACCTAACGGATTTGCAAAGAGTCAATTCCTTGTTGTTTGCGAGTGATTATTTTTTTACAACGGGTCTCAAAATTTTTACCCCGCAGCTTATTTTAGGACAGTTTTACGTTTACTAAGCAAACTTTTTTTTTTTACAAAGAATGATAACTATTTACTGTTTAAAAGTAATTTTCTACAAAGGTTTTCAATTTCGTTTCGCCTGTGGCCTATTTTAATACCATTTTTCTGTTGCCGTCCCCTTGGTGCCTAAAGAAAAATAAACTTGTTGACTTCTTTCAAGGGCTGTTACTATATATCTTAGTAGACATCGTTCTAATAGTTGCTTTTCTTTACCCCCAAACGAGTATGAAGCCCCCTCCCCTATTTTTCACTCAATGGCACACACAGAAATCGTTGTGTCCTCTTGGGAGACCATATGCTCCGCGGTGAGAACCACTGATTTACTAGATGTCCAAATTTTACTGCTTCTGTCAACTTGCCTTTTCCTGCATGCCCTATTGTTGGGGTGATAAATGTCAGCCTGCTGATTGTAACATATTTCCTACGTAAAGTACTAGGGCGAAAGCATGCGCTAATTCATTGCTAGGTTCTGAGTAAAATATGTAATCAAACTTTTACATGTACTATGAAGTACAATCTACTGTGTTTGTCCATGACTTGTGACAAGACATTTTCTCAGGAAGGTGTTCTATAATCCAGTGTGTTTGTCCATAACTTGTGACATGACACGTTCTAAAGGAGGTGTGCTATAATCCAGTGTGTTTTTACATGACTTGTGACAGGACACTTTCTAAAGGAGGAGTACAGTCATCCAGTGTGTTTGTCCCTGACTTGTGACAAGACACTTTTTAAAGGAGGTTTACTGTAATCCAGTGTGTTTGTCCATGACTTGTGATAAGACACTTTCTAAACGAGGTGTACTGTAATCTAGTGTTTGTCCATGACTTGTGACAATTATACTTTCTCATGACGGTGTGCTATAATCCAGTGTGTGTGTGTGTGTGTTTGTAATCTAGTGTGTTTGTCCATGACTTGTGACAATGACACTTTCTCATGCCGGTGTGCTATAATCTAGTGTGTTTGTCCATGACTTCTGACAATGACACTTTCTCATGACGGTGTGCTATAATCCAGTGTGTTTGTCCATGACTTGTGACAATGACACTTTCTCATGCCGGTGTGCTATAATCCAGTGTGTTTGTCCATGACTTGCGACAAGACACTTTCTCAGGGAAGTGTACAGGAATTTCCATGAAAATACTAAATGTAGGCGGACCTTAGACTAAATTAATTGAGGGTAATTTAGTACCCATGCCCCATATTTTCCTGCATTAAGAAAGAGAGAAAAGGTACATATAGACAAGACAAGATTATCTTGTCAGCAATGAGGATAAATATAAAAGACAATGAAGACACAGACAGACTGTCAAAGAGAAAGGCACATGCTAGAAGAAGAGTCTCCTAGTTATACTGAGGTCTGTTGCATCCAGACATATTACACAATATGCTTTGGTCTTCAATTTTTAAGCCAGGGGTAGATAAAATACGGTTCGCTAGCCAAATCAGTCCAATCAAGACATTTTTGCTGAACCGCTAGGTGGATTCAGAAAAACCACATGCTCTGGAGCCTGAAGTGATAAAAATGTACTACTTGATTCTCCATGGCACTAAAAAAAAGTATTTGTTACCTCCACCCAATACGATACAAAATTCAACATAGGCCCCCGACCCAAAAAAAAGGTTGCCCTCTTATTTAAACTCTGTTTAGCTGCAAACATGTGCTCTACAGGATTATTACTTTAGCTGCAATAATGTTCTCTACAGGATCATTACTTTAGCTGCAAGCATGTTCTCTACATGATCATTACTTTAGCTGCAAGCATCTTCTCTACAGGATCATTACTTTAGCTTGAAGCATGTTCTCTACAGAAACATTACTTTAGCTATTAGACTGAGGTCGCTTGCAGATTTTTTCCCCAAGCTTTTGTTAATTTTATCATAGAAACACTTATAATTCTAAGATTGGAACATATCTAATATTTGTTATACGTGTAAACACATTTGTATCTCTGGTGGAAAACCTGTTTCGCTATGATACGCCAGCTAAACATAAATGTAACGCTATGCAAGAGGAAGATATAGATAAGAAATGGTATCTTGCACGTAGTCGCTGCTACACTTGTATCTGTTACTTGAACATAATAAGTTTGCACAGGCACTTAGATGAATTAGAACTATACACTTGCAGATCTGTGGCTGCACATGAGTGAAGGCGCGTGAATAGACTTGAAGCTGCAGGCTGTCAGACAGAGTGTTAATATATGGGCATTGTATGAATCATATTCTGTATTGTTAAAGCACACATGATTTGTTTCGTTACAAGAAGGACTTGTGAATACAATTTTTAGTGTTTTGAATAACGCGCGCTTAGGAAGGGAAAGAAAAGGACAGATGGAACAGAAACACAAAAGAATGTCGTGACCATGGATAGATTACATAATACTAAAAGTTTGTGACTTAAGTTACACAGAAATCATTGTTATGTAATCTTCAGGTAACATGTTGGTAGGTTAGGAAACAGATGTAGAAGATATACACACACAGATATACAAAATAATAGGAAACAGCTGGAGAAGATACACACACACAGATATACATAATAATAGGAAGCCTAGACAAGATTTGTATACACGACATAGCTACTTGGGAAGATTGATGGCATATTCTCCTTTCAATGGGTACGAGTAGAAGAAGTGGTTGAAATAATACATAGACATTATCACGGAGATCGTTGTTGCTGATTTACCAGAACCACGACCTTCAATATTTTTTGATGAATGAAAGCTTTGATATAACTAAATTGGATTAATGTTTGCGATTGAAAGTAGCGTGCATCACATAAAAAAATAAACATTTTACTTAGCCAAACCAAGTGATTGCAAAAACATTTAGCTTAACCAAACCAAGTGATTGCAAAAAAAAAAATTAGCTTAGCCAAACCAAGTGATTGCAAAAACATTTACCTTAGCCAAACCAAGTGATTGCAAAAACATTTAGCTTAGCCAAAAATAGTGATTGAAAAAACATTTTACTTAGCCAAGCCAAGTGATTGCAATCCGTTCTTGTAATGTACATTTTGTTGATGTCGTTATCTTGTAATTTTTCGTTCTCAAACTTAATAGGGTGTACTCTGGTGGGGTTGGGGCGGGGTACATCCTGTGCTAGTGGTTAATCAAAATGCCTAGTTCTGGCGATGAATAGGGTGCTTTATTATGTTACATAATTGACAACGTGTTACGCAGTCAAATGCCTTTTGAGTAGTCTATTAAACAGTTGTATATGTCTGCATTGAACACACTGCACTTCTTTATTATACTTCTCGTGTTGAAGATTTGAACCCTTGTACTTGTGTTCTGTCTAAAACCTGCCTGAGCTATATTGTTTTCTCTGTCCATATGTTGTACCATTCTTTTCAAGATTATCTTGAGAAGTAATTTGCTGGCATGACTGATCACTGCAATTGTTATGTACTTTGTTCATAGTTATGTTGCCCTACTTCGGAAGTGGTGTATATACTGATCTGTTCCAATCTTTTGGACATTTTTCATTTCTGCAGATATCTATCTATCTATTTGCTAAACCCTTCTTTGCCTTTCAGCGTCAGGGGTAGAAGAGTTTTCTGGAGACGGCCCTCTTGTGTGCTAAGTATATTGTGGATTTTGTCGCCTCTTTTATTTCACTGGTCCATCGTTTTCGTGGTCGGCCTCTAGGTCTGCCCTGACTGTATCTGTGTAGCATAGCTTGCTGCGGTATACTGTCTGGTGGTGCTCTGCTGATGTGTGCAAACCATTTGATCTGTTGTCTCTTAATATATTCCAAGATTGGGGTGATGCCTGTTTTTTGTCTAATGTCCTCATTTCTCACTTCGTCTCTTAGCGATATTCATATCTCAACACGCCCGTGTGTTGCCGGGGCCTGAAAGGGGAGCAAAGAATAGCAACACTGTTTACCTTCCAGGCATGTCGTAAAAGGCGACTAAGGAGGTTATGAGATGAAGTTGGCTGTCCCATCCCATATAGGGTCAGTGACCCAAAGCCATGCTGAAGTCGGATGTGCCCGGCTGAAAGGCACAGATATCGCAGCAATGCTGTAAACTATGACACAACGCATTCCGTTCTCCGGACTGCATCCTGCTAATCTGCAGGAGTTTGAGAACGAACGCAGAAGAAGAAGAAGAAGATCTCAACAGAGGCAATTATAGACTTGAACACCGAGTTCTCCTGCTTGTATCAATTCAGCAACCAATTCGTCTCACCCTGGTGACTTGCCAGTTCATGCGTTTTAATTGCCCAACGTACTTCTTCTAGGATAGATTCTGTATCAAGTTCTGCGTGTCTTGTTGTGTTTGAATCTGTGTCTATGTTGGGATCTTCCTACATTTCCCTACTGTATTCCAACCATCTGTTCAGAATGTCTTTAATGTCTTATAATGTGTAACTTTAATGTGTTTCTTTTAACCTGTCTTCAATTTCTTGTGTGACTGGTTGAAATTTTGATGTCAGTGTTGTTGTTTCAAACAAATAATTAGAAGACAGATTTGGTGCCTTTGAGGTGGATATATAGAAGAATATGGAGAACATCATAGAAAGAGAAGAAAACAAACAAAGATATTCTAACAACATTTCGTATGAAGAAATAATTATTAAAAGAAATAAAGATAAAGCAAATAAAATATTTTGGGTGTATTAAAAGATATGGCACATTACCGTAGACCTTACTTGAGGATAATGTCGCGAGGAGGTGAGTAAGAGGTAGGAAGAGATACAAGTAGTAGAGTAACATCACGAGATGGACAGGTTACAGTCTAGTAGAGTGCACCACCAAGACAATAGACAGGTCATGTTAGAGATCTGTTGCAGCCAACCTTCGTTCTGGAGACGGCACTTGATGATGATGATACTGTTTCTTTAATTAAACGTTATGGTTCTACGTGGACTATATGAAACTTTCGAAAAAGGATGAAAGTGTTTACACAGCGAAAGTTCTGCATTTGTCGTGCATTTCCATTGCAGTAGGTTTCGGTGAAATCAATCGTGAGATAGGAGAATATTTTATGATTCCTGGACCGGATAGATAGACCGGAAACTTTACTACTACCTGTTGTAGAAGAACGTCATTCTTGGACCGAATAGATAGACCAGACACGTACTATCTGTTGTAGAAGAACGTGAGTCCTGGACCGGAGAAGATAGATCGGACACTTTACTACTATCTGTTGTAGAAGAACGTGATTCCTGGACCGGATAGACAGACCGGACACTTTACTACTATCTGTTGTAGAAGAACGTCATTCTTGGACCGGATAGACAGACCGGACACCTAACTACTATCCTATCTGTTCTAGAAGAACGTGAGTCTTGGACCGGATAGATAGGCCGGACACTTTACTACTGTCTGTTGTAGAAGAACGTGAGTCCTGGACAGGATAGACCGGACACTTTACTACTATCTGTTGTAGAAGAACGTGTGTCCTGGACCAGATAGATAGATCGGACACTTTACTACTATCTGTTGTAGAAGAACGTGTGTCCTGGACCAGATAGATAGGCCGGACACTTTACTACTGTCTGTTGTAGAAGAACGCGAGTCCTGGACTGTATAGATAGATCGGACACTTTACTCCTATCTGTTGTAGAAGAACGAACTCATTTAGGAAGTACTGTGATATCAGACAAATTGCCAACTGAATGCGGATGTGTCGAGCCATTAACGCAAATAAAACAGCGGCATAACGCATTTCCATTCTCTGGACAACATCCTCCTGGAAATCTAGTAGGATGATTGTTCTGCTACAGGAGAGATCCCAATGGGAGTGTGATAATAAGCACTGAACAAGAACAAGACAAATCGCGATCATATGATGCAGTCGGAACACTATACTCTGTTGACTCTAAGAATGAAGTGGGTCAGTGCTTCTGATTGGTTGTCGGAAGCAGAACGCATTCGTCGATTGTTAAGTGCCCAATAATATTGTTTTTAAATTTCGTTTTTAAATGTTTTTTTAAAATGTTGTTTAAATATTGTTTTTAATTATTTTTAAATGTTCTTCTTCTTATTCTTTCTGTCCTCTTTTATCCTTTACGGGTGTCGAGAGAGATACAGTGTTTTTGTTCTCACTTTTCTGGCAGCTTCAGATGTTATTTGGTGTTCGTGTAATGTCTCTTTCATGTTGTCGATCCAGTGTACTCTATGTCTACCCCTGACTCTTCTTTCTGCTTCTTCTCTCTTCGTATATGCTTTATAAACTAATGAATCACACGACATTCTTTCCAGATGACCGAACCATTGTATCTGTTGGTTTTGTATGTATTGTAGAATTGATATGACACCCACTCTTTCTCTTATGACATAGTTTCTAATTCTGTGTCTTCTGGTCACTCCTGTGACTTTTCTCAGACATCTCATCTCTGTTGTAACCAGTTGCCTCTTATGTTTTGTTGTTAATGTCCATGTTTGACATTGGTAGCACAATTTTCTTTTAAATGTTTTAGATACTATTGTTTTTACATATCATCATCTGTTTAAAAATCACCTGTTGTCGCGGAGTAATGTGGGAGTATGTTTCGACCCACTTCATTCTTAAAGTGAACAGAGTATAGACGGTATAGGACACGAAACTGTAAATCATTCACTGCACTTCGTGGATTCAGTGACATGAAAGCACTTCCTGGATTCAGTGACATGAAAGCACTTTGTGGATTCAGTGACATTAACGTATAAACAATCTATAGAAACATGCATTAAACTTCGTGGTTTCAGTGACTGGAACATATACACAATCTATAGACAGATATTGCTGACCTGTGAAGCAACTTACGCGTCAGGGACGTAGATACGTCTCCAGTAAAGAGGGAGGGGGAGGGGTTAATTTAAAATGGGTATTCACCCATTTTGCTGTGTACTTCCATCTTTACTTGGGTTAGTTGATATTTTTGTAGAAAATTGTCAAAAAGGACTCGAAAGGGTACTTCCCCCTCCTTTGGCTAGATTCCAAATACTAAAAGGCGTGTTCTCATTTCCATAAAGGGGGGGGGAGGTTGAATACTTAACCCCCCCCCCCCTTCCACCCAATGTATTTATCTTTTTGAACTTTCAAACAGGAAGTTGGTAACTGCAAGATTCCAAGATGAATGTTAGTGAAAGGATCAATCATAAATGTACATGTCATATATCCAGGATGTGAAGTTGTTTCATATCTGTCACGTCTCTCAGGGGTTCTCAGCGAGTACCACACGCTTTACCCTGGAGACCACCAAGATTTGAAGGAAGACATGGAGAACATATTGAAATTGGGGATGTGCACAGTCTCACCCGGACGGCACATGACAGCATCTACTAACGAGATAAATAACAAGAGAACAAGAACTATAACGATAAAGTTAAAAATAACAGCTCTAATGACTCGTAAATAAATTCAATTAACCTTTTTGTTAAGCAGGAGAAGGTGGTGTTCAAAAAATGGAGCCACATATCAACGAAAGTTGGGAGCAGCTGTTGTAGTAGGTGATTCTGATAAAGGAAGTTATTTCAAAGCGAAGGCAATGAGACATAATTCAAACAGAAATATTATAGTCCTGGTGAACTTCAAACACGGTTATTGAATGATTGTTTTTGACAAGGAACCGTGCCTGCATACATGTCTGAACAAAACGACGAAAACTAGCATGGTTCGGACATGTATGCTGGCACGGGTCCTTGTCAAAAATAATACTGCAGGGAACTGTCGAGGGTGGAAGAAGCAGGGGAGGACAAATAAAGACATGGACAGACAACATCAAGGAATGGACAGGGCTAGATATTTCCACACTCATCCGCATCGCTGAGGGTAGAATTCGCTGGAGGACTCTGTGTGCTGAAGCTTCCAATGTGGTACCCCTACGACCCTGAAGGGTTATGGGTTTTATTGATATTGATATTGATTGAATGATTGCATGGAAACATGAAGTGAGCCTGAGCATGCAATACTGTTTGTCATCACAAGTTATGATAATCAATTGTTACAAGCAATATTGTTCGGCTATCACGAGTTATGATAATCAATTGTTACATCCACTAGCTGATATTCAGTTCGCGGTATTTCTTTGTCTATGAATATTTAGGGTGATAAGCCCTATGTAACGTTAGCTCCACGTTTGGGCATGGGATGGTCATTTTAGCTGGTGTTTGAACTACACTTGTCTTTCTAGCCAGTCTCTGATGATTGGTAACTACATTCCACTATTTGTTCACAAGATGCAGCGCATTGTTTTATAGTAGATTATCATGAAACTCTGTGTCTTGTAACATCTACTCTTGTGTCCTGGTGTATGGTATGTCAAAGGCTACCAGAGAGGTATTTCGTGTCCTTGTAACGTTTATTTTGGCCACCATGACAGCGCAAGCTCGTCTTGTATCTCACCATATAGAGGTGTTTTTGTGAGACGGTGATCAGGTATGCAATAAAATAATCGAGTGTTTTGTCGAGTAACGTAGGCGATCATGTTTCTCCACAACTCTCTGGTGTTGTTAATAAGTTAAGTTGGTGACATTCTCTCGTGTCACAGTGATAACCCATCCATCAACGTATCTCTTTGTCTTCTGTTTCTTCTCCCCTTGATCTTTCGAGTGGTTACTAAATGTTATGTATTTTCTTGTACAGATTACATAACAAGCCCAATGTATTTCGAACTGTATCATAATAGGATACAGACTAAGGAAAGTCCTTCTGCAGAATAATCCTGCGCACATAAGCCAAGTAAAGTGACATTGTTTGTGATCGATACACAGGACTTTTATGGACAATTATTTGGCTGTGGATACCAACCATAACCGGACTCCTTTATACGAGATCTTTGAAAAGAAAGTAAAATGCTATCATTTGTTTAAAAAAAAATTGGTAGCATATCCTATCCAGGACGTAGCTATCAACCCAGCATTTGTTGGCTGTGGTAATTTTCTAGGCAATATAAATACGTTCAGTAGGTTTCCATTGCTTTCTGAACGGTCCGGATGCACAATTGCATGTGGTGAGGATCGAACTCGGTACCTTTGCCGTCACAGACGGACTATCATTTGTTACGTTTTTTAATTATTGTCGTGATTTTCGTAGATGACTATCTATATACTTGTAATCGCTTGGCAAAAATAGCAAAGGCTACAACAAATATATAAATGGTAACCAATGGAAATTGTTACAATTATCAAAAACGTTTCGAATGAAGGCCTCAATAATTCAGCTAAAAGGGCTGTACTGTCCAGAGCTACGATTCATCTCAAATGGTTTAAATAAAGAAAAGCTGATTATATATTAGTCCTTATGACTTTGACAGTAATATCTGAAAAACGTATGACTTTGACAGTAATATCTGAAAAACCTCCTGTGGGCTGTCTTTAAATTATGTCAACAGTTTTTGCCAATATTTTAATTTTCTTCCCTTGTCAACAGACTGTCAAGAATTTAGGGTCCAATCCCATTGTCAACAGATTGTCTATAATTCAGAGTCCCACAACCTGTCAGCAGACTGTCAAGAATTCAGTCCCACAACCTGTCAAGACTGTCAAGAATTCATAGTTAATTATGATTAATTATCCTAAAAATCCTCTCTCTCTTCTCCCCCCTCGTTCACCAAACCGAATAAATTTATGACATCATTTACCCAATTTCGTAACCCACCCCCACCCCACTTTTAAAAATTCCTCTTCCCAGTAAACCTCCCCCCCCCCTTAATTGTTAAGATAATTTATGAACATCCCCTAGAGGCAATTCCAGAAGATATATACGCTTGTGGCAGAAACTCACTGCCTGGCATAGAGAAACTGCTGTGACAAGCTTTTACCCCCTTGGTGCTAGCAATAAACAGAAAACACAACCATATGTCAGAGAATGATGACAGATTGGAATTTTTACTGGGAGATCTCTCCTGGTGAGTCATTGTCAAAGTGTACACAGTGCAATCCGTCTGTACTCAACAGTCTAGAAGGGTCCTCTAGCGACTCCTTAATCTGGATTAAGTTATTCCAAATTTATATTTGTTTTCTAGATTCACAACACGTCGTGTAACCATAGTAACCAAGCTGCCATTATTATTTGCTTTGTTTTCCATGTTTCAATTATACAAAAAGTTTCAAGGACATGCCACCACATCACATTTATACGTAAACCAGAGTGTCGATATTGGCTAGTTCGTGAAGATATTTGCCAGATAAGGTCAATTTTGATTGCCACCGACCAAATAATATATGGCTTGGCCATTTTTATATTTTGATCAATTTGAAAATGAATTCTTTTGTCCACATTTTCATTTGTTACGCACGTCGGTTAATTTCAAATCTTTCTGTATCGTCTCACTTTTGACCCACTCATTACTTTCAGGAAGGGCTGTAGATATGATTATCTTCAGGAGTGGTTTTTACCATTAAAAATATTTCATTCGTCCATTTCGTGTGTACATTTTCTGTATTTAACGGCTAATTTTAAGTCATTTTTAAACCCAAAAAATTGCTAAGGGAGATGTCTTTACCACAATTTTGTCAAAGTTCCTAGTACTAAATGATATGTTCAGGTTTGCTAAGGAGGGATTTGAACACCCTAAACCCATGTCCCCCTTATCTATGAGCCTGCTTTCAAGACAAAGACCAGTTTCGACATTCCTCCCCCACCCACATTATCTTTTTTTAATATATTTACTAGCCTGAAAGTTTTGACTTTCAATTTTTAGCCTTGACAGCCCGTAACAAGAAACCTGGCGCAACACATATTTCGTCAGACTTTTTAAACTGACATGCACTATCATCAACTTGTTGCCTGGAAACGCTTAATTGAGAAAGTGTGCCAGTTTGTATGACATCTCAAGATTATTAAATGAGCAAACTTCAGTGGCGGAAACGGTCTTTAATAGAAACCGGCCTGTCGATATCGTTTGTAAACTGCTGCTTTGGGCAGAAACCGCACAAAAGAACGAAAACATGTGACCTTGATATTCTTTTAAATATTGCTCAATAGAATTATGCATTTCCTGTTTAATATGACATTCGAGTTCGCATACTGTCCTCTCTCTCTCTCTCTCTCTCTCTCCTTCATTTTTAGTTACTGACTTCCTATCACACGTTCAAAAATCGTAGAGGATTGACTTCACTGTACTCGGTTTCCCATATGTACTCTGTCACTCTCAACAAACGATATAAAGGGATTGGAACAACTAATCAAGAACACAAAGAAATATAGCGAAGCACAAAATTTGTATTTAAACACGCAGAAAACAAAAATCATGTCAACAGATATAACAACACAACAACCAAAAATCAGAATTGACAATACCGAGATAGAATGTGTGGATAAATTTGAATACTTAGGAGCAAACATCAACGGTGCAGGAGACTGCATGGCAGAAATAAGGAAGAGATTGGCAATGGCATATTGCAAAATAACACGGCTGAAAAACATATGGAAAAACAACAAAATAGAAACGAAAGTGCTAATGTTACGAACTTTTATTTTTCCGGTTGTAACATACGGCTGTGAAACATGGACTCTAAGTAAAACAGCGGCAAAGAAGATCAACGCCTTCGAGCTGAAATGCTACAGAAAGATACTTAGAATATCATGGAAGGATAAGATCAGAAACTCAGATATTATAAACACACTGAATATTCCAGAGTGTTGGTTACTAAACACAATAACAAAAAGAAAACTACGTCTGTTTGGTCATATAAAGAGACATAACTGTTTAGAAAGACAAATAATGGAGGGAAGAGTACCTGGGTAGAGGAGAAGGGGCAGACCAAGAAGACGATGGACTGACGACATTAAAGATAACATGAATACATCGCTAGAAAATGCAAGCCACATCGCCCAAGACAGAGAGAGGTTCAGAGAGTTCATTGGGAAGACAACGTTCTGGAAGGAATACGTCACATGACACACTCTCAACAAAGCGGTACGCCGCCTGCTGAGGGTACCACTCATAGCACGTAACTCTGTAGTTAAAGCGATAATCCACAGGAAACTCCGACAAAATCCATGACCTCTTGAACACAGGGCAAACAGCTTTAACCACTAAAGGGAGATCCCCTAAATAAAAGGACAGAAATTCACCATTAAAGAAAAGACAGGCTATGTCTCCATAAGATTCTGTGACTCTCAATGATCCCTTGGCTCGATGACTTCGCGTTGTGTTTCCTAAGTTGTTTAAAATTCGTTAGAAAATGTACTAAAATGTAAAACATGAATGTTTAAGAAATTTTTTTTTAGAAAATGTTTCAAATTCAAATAATTTAATTTATGTATAAAACTGCATTGTTGTTGTCAACTTTGTCTACCCCCCCTCCCCCTTTCTCCCCGCCTTGTCATCAGCTGTCAACGTTTTCCCCCAACTCCCACCCTCCTAATTGTTGCCGTTATAGGCCTACATGGGCGGCACCTGAGACGGTAGACAGATTGGTATGCACAGCCCATGGAGATTATCATCCACCCTCCCCCCCCCCCCCCCCCCCCGGATTGTGATGCGTGTTCCTAATTTCAAAAATAACACGGAGCAGGTGTCGATTGCTAATAAATTACCGATGTACTTACCACCATGTTTGCGTAACATGTCTGCGTCTAACTTATTTTAGGCTGACTGTTGTCGATCATGTTTCCCTAAACCGTACTGCCAGAGATAATGTATTACCCCGTGACATTTGATTTACTGGTTTAGTGTCTGGGTCACAAGTTCCTTTGTTAGCCGTTTACGCTGGACAAGGCCGCTACTAGCGCTAAATATAGTTTTCCTGAGACATATTTAGCAGAAATACTTCAGATCCATATCTAAAGTTTGTCTGGAATCTTAAATTGTTGACATAGTTGCCATTCTCATTGTTTCTTAAGTATAGACAATTAATATCAACCCTCGCCGTGAGCTGCCGAGGCACAAACGGGGAGCACTGAATAACAAAATTATTTACTGTCCATACATGTTGTAAGAGACGATTACGGAGGTTGTGGAGGGGAGTTGGCCATCCCATTCCGTATAGGGTCATAGTACCTCAGAAAATATGCTAAAGTCAGATTTGTCAGGCCAAATGCACATATGTCGTAGCAGTGCTGTAAACCACGATACAACGCATTTCGTTGAAACTTGTGCTAATCTGCTGAAGTTTTAGAACGAATGCAGAAGAGGTCGAAAATAAGATCTGGAGACTTCGAAATTTCAAACCAGCTGGCGACTAGTGGCGATTAGTGGTGTAATGCTGAAAGCAGCTTATGATTCAGCTCTGGTGAAAGGTATGACACTATCAAGGTAGATACAACTCTGGTGAAAGGTATGACACTATCAAGGTAGATACAACTCTGGTGAAAGGTATGACACTATCAAGGTAGATACAACTCTGGTGAAAGGTATGACACTATCAAGGTAGATACAACTCTGGTGAAAGGTATGACACTATCAAGGTAGATACAACTCTGGTGAAAGGTACGACACTATTAAGGTAGATACAACTCTGGTGAAAGGTACGACACTATTAAGGTAGATACAACTCTGGTGAAAAGTACAACACTATCATGGTTGATACAGCTCTGGTGAAAGGTATTACACTACCACGGTAGATACAACTCTAATGAAAGGTATGACACTACCAAGGTAGATACAACTCTAATGAAAGGTATGACACTACCAAGGTAGATGCGGCTCTAATGAAAGATATGACACTACCAAGGTAGATACAACTCTAATGAAAGGTATGACACTACCAAGGTAGATACAACTCTAATGAAAGGTATTCCACTACCAAGGTAGATACAACTCTAATGAAAGGTATGACACTACCAAGGTAGATGCGGCTCTAATGAAAGGTATGACACTACCAAGGTAGATGCGGCTCTAATGAAAGGTATGACACTACCAAGGTAGATGCGGCTCTAATGAAAGGTATGACACTACCAAGGTAGATACAACTCTAATGAAAGGTATGACACTACCAAGGTAGATACAACTCTAATGAAAGGTATGACACTACCAAGGTAGATGCGGCTCTAATGAAAGGTATGACACTACCAAGGTAGATGCGGCTCTAATGAAAGGTATGACACTACCAAGGTAGATACAACTCTAATGAAAGGTATTCCACTACCAAGGTAGATACAACTCTAATGAAAGGTATGACACTACCAAGGTAGATGCGGCTCTAATGAAAGGTATGACACTACCAAGGTAGATGCGGCTCTAATGAAAGGTATGACACTACCAAGGTAGATGCGGCTCTAATGAAAGGTATGACACTACCAAGGTAGATACAACTCTAATGAAAGGTATGACACTACCAAGGTAGATACAACTCTAATGAAAGGTATGACACTACCAAGGTAGATGCGGCTCTAATGAAAGGTATGACACTACCAAGGTAGATGCGGCTCTAATGAAAGGTATGACACTACCAAGGTAGATACAACTCTAATGAAAGGTATGACACTACCAAGGTAGATACATCTCTGGTGAAAGGTACGACACTATTAAGGTAGATACAACTCTGGTGAAAGGTTCGACACTATTAAGGTAGATACAACTCTGGTGAAAGGTACGACATTATTAAGGTAGATACAACTCTGGTGAAAAGTACAACACTATCATGGTTGATACAGCTCTGGTGAAAGGTATTACACTACCACGGTAGATACAACTCTAATGAAAGGTATGACACTACCAAGGTAGATACAACTCTAATGAAAGGTATGACACTACCAAGGTAGATGCGGCTCTAATGAAAGGTATGACACTACCAAGGTAGGTGCGGCTCTAATGAAAGGTATGACACTACCAAGGTAGATGCGGCTCTAATGAAAGGTATGACACTACCAAGGTAGATACAACTCTAATGAAAGGTATGACACTACCAAGGTAGATACAACTCTAATGAAAGTTATGACACTACCAAGGTAGATGCGGCTCTAATGAAAGGTATGACACTACCAAGGTAGATGCGGCTCTAATGAAAGGTATGACACTACCAAGGTAGATACAACTCTAATGAAAGGTATTCCACTACCAAGGTAGATACAACTCTAATGAAAGGTATGACACTACCAAGGTAGATGCGGCTCTAATGAAAGGTATGACACTACCAAGGTAGATGCGGCTCTAATGAAAGGTATGACACTACCAAGGTAGATGCGGCTCTAATGAAAGGTATGACACTACCAAGGTAGATACAACTCTAATGAAAGGTATGACACTACCAAGGTAGATACAACTCTAATGAAAGGTATGACACTACCAAGGTAG
Source organism: Meghimatium bilineatum (assembly GCA_034231615.1). Classification (NCBI taxonomy): domain Eukaryota; kingdom Metazoa; phylum Mollusca; class Gastropoda; order Stylommatophora; family Philomycidae; genus Meghimatium; species Meghimatium bilineatum. The sequence goes on from CM067312.1 coordinate 39,296,737, forward strand.
ATGCGGCTCTAATGAAAGGTATGACACTACCAAGGTAGATACAACTCTAATGAAAGGTATGACACTACCAAGGTAGATACAACTCTAATGAAAGGTATGACACTACCAAGGTAGATGCGGCTCTAATGGAACGTACGACACTACATGGCCTAATGAATTTCTATCAACCAGATTTTCGAGTCTAAACCTACATACCAGAATGATTATGGTCAAGTAATAGATAAAGGGGACAGCGGTGTGGTGAATCTGGTTGTGCGTTTTGGGAAATGCCCTTATTTGGACTTTGGAAAACAGTGTTTACTCTCAGTTTAGTAGATGGGTGAGGGTTTCAACCTTTCCTTCCCCATTAGAAAATAGAAACACGACTATTAGCATTAGAAAATTGGCCAAAAGAATTGCCACAAAAGACTTGCCACAAGCCTACAAAACTCCTCCCGTGGCGGTGTTTCACACAAATTCATCACATTTACATGTAAAAAAGAACTAACACATGAAAAAATAACTAACATTATGAAAAGAAGAACTAACATATGAAAAGGAGAACTAACACATGAAAAGAAGAACTAACATATGACAAGAATAAACATATTAAAAGAAGAACTAACATATGGAAAGAAGAACTTATATATGAAAGAACTAACATATTAAAAGAAGAACTAACATATGAAAAGAAGAACTAAAAAAAGAGAACTAACATGAAAAGAAGAACTAACACATGAAAATTAGAAATAACATATGAAAGAAAAATTAACATATGAAATAAAAAAATTAACATAGGAAAACGTACTAATGTCCTTTTTGTCGCTTTTCTCCACCTTTTTTAAATGTAATAATCCCTCCTCTTTGAAAAGATCATATTTGCGCCCCTGTTCACACTTACCGAATATGTAATTACGAACCTGATTATGGTATAATACCAAGTGCTAGGAAGCCTTCTACTGAAGAAATAGTCATTGGTGATAGGCGACCGACGTGGTTTTGTGTGTGTGTGTGTGTGCACTTTCTCAGAAATAGTAACCTCTGTTCATACATACCACGGTCATCTTTAATAGAAAGCATTCAGGTACGTTTTCCCGAAAGTGGGTGACCCAGAAAAAATGCCAGCACTTCTCCTGACATAGATCCCCCTCTGAGGAGAAGGTGTCTTCAATAGGCATTACTTAAAGCTGAAATCTCCTGGGTATGAAAGTAAGCTTTAAGAAACCACCCACTGCACATCGGAAGTAATAGCAGGTTGCTCTCAATCCCTGGGGATCGAAGGAAAACAAACAAACATCACATAATGGCATTGGGTCAAAGGGCATGAGCTCATGGACTGCTGGACCAAACAAATAGATGGAGATATCTCATTGCAATTTTCGCTTAGTGGAAGGATCTACCCCAGGCATGAATGTACATTGTCGAGCTGGCTTGTACTACACAGTGTCAGGGCCAGGTCATCACTCCTGGCATTGAAATCTACAGCGGGATAGTTTGTTTTACGTGATAAGTGGTTTATGGGAGAAATTAAAAGCGAACACCAGGCAACTGTTGAATAAAGTCTGCTAGTTTTGACATTGATTGGGATTATAGGGTCATGTGGTACGCTCAGATCATTTGATAGTCTATCTGGAAACGGTGTTGTAAAGTGCCTGAAACATTGACAGGTTTGCCATACTGCCTTATTCATCTTTTACTTCCATTGACAGGTTTGCCATACTGCCTTATTCATCTTTTACTTCCATTGACAGGTTTGCCATACTGCCTTATTCATCTTTTACTTCCATTGACAGGTTTGCTATACTGACTCTTCATCACTTACTTTCACTAACAGGTTTTCTATACTGACACTTCATCACTTACTTTCACTAACAGGTTTTCTATACTTACTCTTCATCACTTACTTTCACTAACAGGTTTGCTATACTGATTTCTACATCTTTTACTTTCATTGACAGGTTTGCTATACTGACTTCCTCATCATTGACTTTCATTCTCTAACATGTGTTGAATAGCAAAATCTAGCCCCTTGAGCGGAATTCACTGCCATAGTTTGCAGATTGACTGCGACATGTGCACCCTTCAATCTGACAATTCATCCTAACTTCTAGGTCACTGTTACCTACGAAATGGGACAGTCAACCCACGCCCAAACCTTTCAGTTATCTTTACCCATTAACAGAATTGATCTATTTTGATCCCTATTTAGGGCCCAACGGCAATACTTGACATTGAAATCAAACCGTAGTCATCTCCGCTATCTCCATCGAGACCAGCACCGTGCAGAGGTGATGGGGCTTAGTTCAGCCATCAGGGGCTGGAAACTAAGACTGGTCGGGCAGTCCCACTCGAGCAGGACCATAGTCCTGCCCTAGTAAGCAGAGTGCTGAAGACGGAGGTATCCAGCCAAAAGGCGCACAGATAATCAGGATGCCACGCACAAAACACAATGGAAACATGTCTACATCTATAAATAGTTATGGTGCCTGCCCTGTGGCGGACGTTCAGGCAGGGACGGTGCCGGGCCCTATACCTCGAAAGGGCCCAACCTCAGTTACTGGAAGTCCTTCTCAATTGCCCCGAGGAGCCAGGAGGCAAGGGAATAGAGCTACTGGCCAAACAAACAAACGACCAATAAAAATAATGCACTGGAATGCTGAGGGTGTCAACAGTAAAAGAGATGGATACAGCAAAAAATTGGAACTTGAAAATGTCCTCAGTGAAGAACAAGTTAACATATGCTGTATCGAAGAAACACACCTCAGCAGCGACATAGCCTTCAAAATCAGAGGCTACCAGTGCTACCGATCTGACCGAAAGGACAGGCGAAAGGGTGGAATTCTGACACTTGTTAAAAACAATATCAGCGCATGTCAGCTTGAAGTATATATGGAAGGGGCAGAATACCAGATGCTCCACCTAAAAACAGACAGTGCAGAATTCCATCTCCTGAACTACTACTGCCCAAATGATAAACCATTGGCACTAGACACAATTTCAGACAAAGAGAGACTTATGGTGTGTGGTGACTTCAACAGCCACTCTCAGAGCTGGGGCTACGATCATATCGACAAGAGAGGTGAGGAACTTGAGAGCTGGCAGGATGAAAATAATCTCATCCTTATTAACCAGCCAGCAGACTCGCCAACCTTCTACTCGAGAGCATGGCACACCACCTCTACACCAGACCTAGCATTCCACTCACCAGGCTTGGAATGGAACATCACACGTGTTGTTGGAAAGCAGCTTGGAGGTAGTGACCACAGACCAGTATTTCTGGAAATCCACAATGAATTTACCACGGACAGCAGCACGCTCACTAGGTGGAACTATAAAAGGGCAGACTGGAAAATGTACCAGCATTTAACCAGTGTTCTAGCTAAGGACATGAACTTGGACAAAGACATCAATAGAGCAGTGAGTGAATTTAATAGATGTATACTACATGCTGCTAGTAAAACCATACCCAGGGGAGCACGCAAAAACTACAAACCCTACTGGAATGATGAACTGGAAAAGCTGCAAAATGAGATGGAAACATCTAGACAGCAGGCTGAGAACAGACCTAGCCAAGAACATCACAACAAATATCAGCAAACAAAGGCTAAATTTCAAAGAGCCAAGTTACAAGCCAGACGGAGCAGCTGGAAAGAAAAAACAGAGTCGCTGAACCTAGAAAGAGATACTAGGAAATTATGGAAACTTGTAAAACAACTAAATGATGAAGGTACAGGGAGAAATACCAGGATCACACTTTATAAAGATAGAAACATTTTAACAGGTAAACATGCAGCTGATTACTTTGCAGATTCCTTTGCAGAAGACAATAACGTCAAAGTCAGCCCAGACAAACAACAGGAGGTTCGAGAGAACCAGCAAAACATTGGACAAGGTGAACCTATACCTGAAGTCATGGAGGCACCAATCACAATGAGAGAACTGGAGCATGCAATATCCAAATTGAAAATGAAAAAGTCCCCTGGAGCTGATGGAGTGTCCAATGAAATGATTAGAAACCTGGGAAGTGCAGCAAGAGCAAAGCTACTGCAGATCTTTAACACAAGCTGGTCCACAGGTAATGTACCACAGGCGTGGAGAGAAGCAATAATGATACCACTCCTCAAATCAGGAAAAGATGGCAACACAGTCTCCAACTACAGGCCCATCAGCCTCACAAGCTGTCTATGTAAAACAATGGAACGCATTATCAATCTTAGGATGCAGTGGTACCTTGAAAGTGAAAACCTTCTGGTATCACAGCAAGCAGGTTTCAGACAGTGCTACTCTACTGAAGATTAGGCAACCTACCTCTCCCAAGAGATTGAGGATGCCTTCCAAGAAAAGAAACTGGTACTAGCAGCATGGATAGACCTCAGGAAAGCATTTGATAAGGTCTGGAAAGAAGGGCTCCTAAAGAAATTGCGAAATTGCAGGGTTAACTCAAGAATGTACAAATGGGTAAAAGCATACCTGCATAATAGAAGAGCCAGGGTACAATTAGATGGTCGCAATAGCAAGAAAGTTCTACTGCGTCATGGAGTCCCCCAGGGAGGAGTCCTGTCACCCACACTTTTCTTGGTTTACATCAATGACCTAGTTGCTGAGCTACCACACGGGATCAAAGTGGCAATGTATGCTGACGACCTGGTGATCTGGTGCACGGAAGAACATGCAACAGTGGCCACTAAACAAATACAAAGAGCTATCGATGCCCTAACCTTATGGGCTAATAGATGGTGCGTCAGCATTAACACAGATAAGTGCAGCACTACACTCTTTACCCTCTCACCAAAACAAAAAGCTGGTCATATCAAGATAGATGGAGAGCTCTTGAAAGAAGACAAATAACCCACATACCTCGGAGTTACTTTTGATGATAAGCTGACATGGAAGCAGCACATAAACAAAGCAACAACAAAAGCCAGGAGGAAGATAGCTATCCTGAGAAAACTAAGTGGAACCACATGGGGAGCCAGTGGAAATATACTCAGTAAAGTTTACCAGCAAGGCATAAGACCACACCTGGAATACGGTTCAGCTGCGTGGTGTCCTGCATCAAACACCACATTACAAGATCTAGATAAAGTGCAAAACCAGGCACTTAGAATAATGTTGGGAGCAATGAAATCAACACCCATAGCAGAGATGCAGAAAATGGGAAGAATGCAAACACTTGGCGAACGCAGAGACACAAAAGTACTAATTCAAGCAGAAAAGTTTCAGTGTATGCCAAGTCATCCAATGAAGGAAAGATTCCAAAATCTAGCAATGGGACGACTGAAAAGGAGCAGCTTTATCCATCAAGCTAAACGACTCCGTAGACAACTTACAGACCTACCTGAAGTTGGCAGCCCCTTAAGGTCTGTACCAGAGCAAACCCCGTGGAGTGAAAGCCATGGAATGACAATATACATTCAGACCCATGTGAAAGGAATACTAAGCGAGGACGAACAGAACAGTGTGCAGCGAATGACAGTCACCCTCAGTTTCCTGGATGAGGAATATCCACAAGATATATGGGTCAGAGTGTACACAGATGGGTCAGCACAGAATGCTGTGAGGAATGGAGGTGCAGGTGTATATACAGAATATCCACACAAGCCTAGAGATACAATCAGAACACCGACAGGAAAATTCTGCAATAATTATGATGCAGAAATCCAGGCAATTAGTGTGACAGCTAAAAAACTGCTGAACTCCAACTCTGACCTACAGCCTGTGGTATTCCTGACAGATGCAAGGTCAGTGCTTCAAGCTCTCCAGTCTGGAAAACTAACAGACTTAAAAAAAACTACTTAGCGAATTGTCTTACCAGTATAGGGTAACCATGCAGTGGATACCCTCTCACTGTGGAATACCAGGAAATGAAAAAGCAGACCAACTGGCTAAGGAAGGTGCTGCCGAAGACCAACCAGATATACCAATCACCTACCATCAGAAAAAAACAGATGATAAAGTCAATAAGAAAGCCACAAACACCAACACAAGATGACTATCACAATATGAACAGATCAGAACAAGTTATAATTCTACGTCTCAGAACAGGACACAACCGACTCCGCAGTCACATGTATACAAAGTTCAAGATTGGCAACACGGCCATGTGTACATGTGGACAGGCAGCACAGAGTGCCAAACATATACTTCAAGAGTGTTCTGAGCATGAAACGCTGAGGCAGACATATTGGCCAGAGGAAACAACACTGGAATCAAAACTCTATGGGACACTGTATGAACTACAAAAGACAGTGAGTTTTATTAAGGAGACAGAATTACAGATATAGACATGTTTCAAGTGAACGAAAGAAGAAGAAGAAATCTCCGCTATTATGCGTTCATTCTCAAATCCTTGCAGAGGATGAAGATATAGACCAGAGAACGAAATGCGCTGTTCTATGGTTTACAGCTTAGCTACGATATATGCGACTTTCGATCTGACACATCCGACTTCAGCATGACTTTTAAGTCACGTTAATCTTCTATGAGATGTGACAGTTTATCCCTCACACCACCTCCTTAGTCGCCTCTTAAGCCGTTCCCAGCAGGTAATAGTGCTGGTATTCTTGGCTCCCCTTTCTGGCCCAGGCAACACACAGTTAGTACAGAGATAAACTAACAATTTCAGGAACATCCTCCAGTGCTAAAAATGGAGGGATTGCGGTAAAACTGGACAAATATGGGTATAAGTGGCAACAGAGTAAACGTGCTACTATTTGTAATCAACACAAGGAAGAACGCCGTTCTGACTAGAAAGCTTTCATTACGCTGGAAGTGTGTTGTGTATATGATTTCACATAATTCCGTTAATTCATATTATATGATATGGTTCTCGACCCCTAGAAACCTCCAGTCTATAGAGACTTCGGAGCATACGAAACTGATCGTTAAAGAAAAGAACAAGTAGAAGAATATGATCAAGTTAAATGTCTATCTGTAGATATAAATGTCTATCTGTAGATATAAATGTCTATCTGTAGATATAAATGTCTATCTGTAGATATAAATGTCTATCTGTAGATATTAATGTCTATCTGTAGATATAAATGTCTATCTGTAGATATAAATGTCTATCTGAAGATATAAATATCTATCTGTAGATATAAATGTCTATCTGTAGATACAAAGTCTATCTGTAGATATAAATGTCTATTTGTAGATATAAATGTCTATCTGTAGGCATAAATGTTTATCTGTAGATATAAATGTATATCTGTAGATATAAATGTCTCTGTATATATAAATGTCTATTCGTAGATATAAATGTCTATCTGTAGATATAAATGTCTATCTGTAGATATAAATTTCTATCTGTAGATATAAATGTCTATCTGTAGATATAAATGTCTCTGTATATATAAATGTCTCTGTATATATAAATGTCTATTCGTAGATATAAATTTCTATCTGTAGATATAAATGTCTATCTGTAGATATAAATGTCTCTGTATATATAAATGTCTATCTGTAGATATAAATGTCTATCTGTAGATATAAATGTCTATCTGTAGATATAAATGTCTATCTGTAGATATAAATGTATATCTGTAGATATAAATGTCTATCTGAAGATATAAATATCTATCTGTAGATACAAAGTCTATCTGTAGATACAATGTCTATCTGTAGATATACATGTCTATCTGTAGATATAAATGTCTCTGTAGATATAAATGTCCCTGTATATATAAATGTCTATCTGTAGATATAAATGTCTATCTGTAGATATAAATTTCTATCTGTAGATATAAACGTCTATCTGTATATATAAATGTCTATCTGTAGATATAAATGTCTCTGTAGATATAAATGTCTCTGTATATATAAATGTCTATCTGTAGATATAAATGTCTATCTGTAGATATAAATGTCTATCTGTAGATATAAATGTCTATCTGTAGATATAAATGTCTCTGTAGATATAAATGTCTCTGTATATATAAATGTCTCTGTAGATATAAATGCATGTCTGTCCACACGACGAAGATCGGGGGGGGTGGAGGTGGGGGTGGGGTATTACCATCGACCTACCAGAACTATCATCATGCAACAGTATGCTTCTAGTAGATTATATAAATATATAGTGATTGATTTCAACCAATCTTCTTCTTCTCGTTCACAGTTGGATATGTCTACACAGCAAGTCCAGTTTTCTTGATAAATTCTTCTGTATTTGAAAACTCATCAGTGCTCTCATACAGCTTCCTGTTGATATCCGTCTATACGGGCCAGTGCTCCCATACAGCTTCCTGTTGATATCCGACTATATGTGCCAGTGCTCCCATACAGATTCCTGTTGATATCCGTCTATATGGGCCAGTGCTCCCATACAGCTTCCTGTTGATATTCGTCTATATGGGCCAGTGCTCCCATACAGCTTCCTGTTGATATCCGTCTATATAGGCCAGTGCTCCCATACAGCTTCCTGTTGATATCCGTCTATATGGGCCAGTGCTCCCATACAGCTTCCTGTTGATATCCGTCTGTATGGGCCAGTGCTCCAATACAGCTTCCTGTTGATATCCGTCTGTATGGGCCAGTGCTCCCATACAGCTTCCTGTTGATATCCGCCTGTATGGGCCAGTGCTCCCATACAGCTTCCTGTTGATATCCGTCTGTATGGGCCTGTGCTCCCATACAGCTTCCTGTTGATATCCGTCTGTATGGGCCAGTGCTCCCATACAGTTTCCTGTTGATATCCGTCTATATGGGCCAGTGATCCCATACAGCTTCCTGTTGATATCCGTCTATATGGGCCAGTGCTCCCATACAGCTTCCTGTTGATATCCGTCTATATGGGCCAGTGCTCCCATACAGCTTCCTGTTGATATCCGTCTGTATGGACCAGTGCTCCCATACATCTTCCTGTTGATATCCGTCTATATGGGCCAGTGCTCCCATACAGCTTCCTGTTGATATCCGTCTATACGGGCCAGTGCTCCCATACAGCTTCCTGTTGATATCCGTCTGTATGGGCCAGTGCTCCCATACAGCTTCCTGTTGATATCCGTCTGTATGGGCCAGTGCTCCCTCACTTATCTTGTTTAGTGTAATGCAGTCGTGCAGGACATTTTCCGCTGTCTGTGCTGCCTACCCACATGGACAGTGGACAGAGAGGTGATCGACCAGACTTCATTTATTTAGATGACTGTTTAGTCTGTTGTGTCCTGTCCTAATCCGGAAAATGATAACATTTCGTCCAATGAAAACCCACCTAACAGTAATATTTACAAATATAAATGTTTCATATTGTAAATGATGCTTCCCCCCCCCCCTTTCACTTGGGTAAAATGCATGTTTTATTTCATTTTCTTAGTTTTCTTTTCTATCAGATAATATTCTTTGGGGTAAAGAGATGCGCCCAGCGAAGATTGTACTTTTGCCTATTTATGACAGTCTCCAAGGTTGCGGAGAATATGCTAGATGTAGCATCACTGCAAACGAGTTATTGACTCAGACAGAAGAATAATTCAACAGTTGGCCCAGAAGTAATACGCTCCTAGCAGGACCGGATTGTTCTTTCCTGCCTTGGAATGTCACCCTTCGGGGAATACAATGCATTCAGAAACTCCTCTAATGGCATGCATTTGAAACAACGGAGCTTATTATCAGAAAGGATATGGGCTGTCTAGAGCTATCTGCTCAATAATAAAGAGCTGACGTCATCATTAGCATCATTAAGCATTATCAACATCATCAACTGCCTGTCTCCTACTCACTCGTTGTTTATCCGTCTTAGTTGAGAATGACCGTTTGGTCTCAACCGTGTTGTTTATCCGTCTTAGTTGAGAATGACCGTTTGGTCTCAACCGTGTTGTTTATCCGTCTTAGTTGAGAATGACCGTTTGGTCTCAACCGTGTTGTTTATCCGTCTTAGTTGAGAATGACCGTTTGGTCTCAACCGTGTTGTTTGTCCGTCTTAGTTGAGAATGACCGTTCGGTCTCAACCGTGTTGTTTGTCCGTCTTAGTTGAGAATGACCGTTTGGTCTCAACCGTGTTGTTTGTCCGTCTTAGTTGAGAATGACCGTTTGGTCTCAACCGTGTTGTTTGTCCGTCTTAGTTGAGAATGACCGTTCGGTCTAAAACCGTGTTGTTTGTCCGTCTTAGTTGACAATGACCGTTTGGTCTCAACCGTGTTGTTTGTCCGTCTTAGTTGACAATGACCGTTTGGTCTCAACCGTGTTGTTTGTCCGTCTTAGTTGATAATGACCGTTTGGTCTCAACTATAATGAAGAGGACGCTGATGACTGACGTGTGCCAGCTCTTGCACTTATTCTAGCACCTATAATGTTGTGGCGAAATGGTACAGGGCGCGTCTGTGACGGCCAAGGTAGAGTGTTCGATCCTCGCCGCAGACATTTAAGCATCCTTACCGTTTCAGAAAGCAATGGCAAACTACTTAAAGTATTTATATTGTCTAGAAAATCATTACAGTTACAAAAATTGATGGGTTGATGGTAAGCCCTGAATAGCATGCGCCACTAATAATGACATTTTACTTGAAAATCTTACTTGTTTGAACATTCAATATCGCATTATAAACAAAATAATTTTTCTTTCACGTTTCACAATCCCTTTCATTTCTTGCTTACCACAAGTCACATGACGCACAGATTGAAAATCCATTCTCTTTGGCATAAGGGAACGAAACAATAAGGCGTATTTTATGGCTCAAATGCAGGTTCTGTTTATAGGCTTCAAGTTTCAAATTTTAAATTTTGCACTGACTCAGTTGTCCGCTATGGGTTAACCTGTCAAGATATGCATTCATCTTTCCAACTGCATAGCTACAGTAACAGTTAGATTATCAAGTTTCTTGTCAAAAGATGCGCCTTTTATGGCTACATTCCATGAATACGACGCACTTCATCATACGCGGGAGACTTTTATATATTCCATACAAAAGAATTTCTTGTATGGTCGCTAAAAATCGGACGTCAGAAGCAGTCAGGCAGTTAAGAGGAACCGGGACATGGATGTTTGGATGTCTTTCACAAGTGATATACGATACGTCGTTGGTCTTGTGGAGAAACGATGTTTGTCCCGCATATCAGTGGTTCTCACATTTTTTAACTCGTGGATCTTTTTTGAGACTAATTCTCTTCCGTCGCCCCCCCCCCTCACAACCTCGGTGCTTAAATAAAAGTAATTTCATTGCCAGTCACAGTGTCGTTTTAAGCTTCATATCTACACATTTTTGCTGTTCATCTTTTATATCTTTACATTTTTGCTCTTTATCTTTCATATATATATATATATATATATATATATATGCTGTTTATCTTTTATATATATATATATATATACATTTTTGCTGTTTATCTTTCATTTAGTTACCTTCCCGTGGACACAGTGAACCGATATGTACACTCCCCCCCACCCAATGTCAATTATTTCTCTTCGTACCCCTCCTCCCCCATGCCTCCGTGTTCCTTAGGGATGAAATATGGCCATCGTTAAGAAATACTACCGTAAATAACAGGCAGATTATTTCACTCATACAAGGAGTCCACACCTCCACTTTCCAACTACGTTTAAGAACATATATTGTTCAAACAAATGAAATACAACATTATTTCAAACGTGTACCAAAAAATAATTTTATTTTACATAATTTTTGTTTTAAATTTGACATGAAGAACTTTAAGACTTTAACTAAATTAAACCTGTTTTCAGTCATCCCCAATGGTCCATTGACGATGCTGGTTCACCTACTGCTGTCGGTTCTGGCAATGCTGGTCCGTAAGGACATGGACTCCATAGGGTCTTCTAGCCCAAAGACCAGCGTCGTGCAGTCGGTTTCCCGACTACTTGTTCTGAAATTCGACGAGCTGCTGGCATTGACTGGACTTTGGAGGACGCAGATGTCAATCGATTCCTGAGGTGACGAAGCCTTATGATGCGGTCTTTGGCAGGAGTTATGACTGCGTCTTCCACTGTGTGGCCAGTCTCCCATTGAGCCAGTTTGTTGAAATCACCTCCAAAGACAAGTAATGGTGCTTCTAACCACAGTAAACTGTCTGGCAACTACACTTTATGATTGTCCAGTCTGTATGCGTCCAGTGATATGTATCGTTGTTTTGTAGTGAAATGAGCCATAGTTGCGCATTAAATTTTCAAGTTAATTTATACGAGGACCGTTAATCTTTTATAGACATTCAATAATATGTTCATATAGTTTTGTGTTAAAAAAATGTTCACATAATTCTCATGAACCCATCACGAGTTATTGCCACAAAATCTATTTTGGCCTCGACCTTTTTCATGATCTCAAGAATTATGAGGTGAGCACAATTCAGGTAACCACAAAAGGTTAATGACCAGTTCGACACACGTTGAATGATGTCCAGTCAGCGATATCTTTTATAAAAGTAACTCCAAAAACCTGCATTTCATTTTTTTTAAACAGTATATAGAATGTAACAAGAAGTACATTAGTGTTAAGAAATGGAAAAAAACCCACTAAAATCGTATCAACGTCTCTGCGGTGTTGGTGTGTAGAAAAAAACCTCAATATTGGAGGTTAAAAATTGTAGAGTATCTTATTCATGGCGTAGCTATCAACCCAGAATTGTTTTTCCTTAGTGATTTTCTAGGCAAAATATATACGTTCAGTAGTTTGCCATTGCTTTCTGAACGATCCGGATGCACATTTGCATGTAGCGGTTTTTAACCCGGTACCTTGGCGGTCAGAGACGCGCCCTGTACCACACCGCCATAGATCCGCATATATGGGCTGGTATCTTGATATTCTTCTTCTTCTTCTTCTGCGTTCGTTCTCAAACTCCTGCAGATAAGCAGGATGTAGTCCGGCGAACGTAATGCGTGTTGTCATGGTTTACAGCATTGCTGCGATATCTATGCCTTTCGGCCGGGCACATCCGACTTCAGCATGGCTTTGGGTCACTGACCCTATATGGGATGGGACAGCCAACTTCATCCCATAACCTCCTTAGTCGCCTCGTACAACATGCATGTAAGGTAAACAGTGTTGCTATTCTTTGCTCCCCTTTCGCGCCCAGACAACACACGGGTGATCTTGATATAATGAAGTGAATCTCTGTGTCATTTATCTTGGAGGAGGTGGCGGAGTGTGGGGTTAGAAAAATGTCTGAATTTTTTATTCGAAGCAAATATAAATGGTTTGTTGACTATAATTTGAGAACTGATTACAATAACAACTGTCAATGTTGTTTATCGTAATGCAGTTCTATTTTTTTTTAAATGTTGGCGATGACTCATGTTGTAAATAAATATTTTGGACGTTAAAAGACATGATATCTTGTACACGGCATTACATGAGGGTAGAGTTCAGAGGCGGCGAACAAACGTTGTAAATAAATATTTTGGACGTTACAAGACATGATATCTTGTACAAGGCATTACATGAGGGTAGAGTTGAGAGGCGGCGAACAAATGTTAGGTAGGGATACACGTAGGAAAGAACATCACGAGATGGGCAGGTTACAGTCTAGCAGAGCGCACCACAAAGGCATGAGACATGGACGTTAGGGATCTGTTTCAGTCAACCCTCGTTGCGGAGACGGTATTTCATAACAAGGACATGTCCTGTCCTTCTTCGCCTGCATTCGTTATCAAACTCCTGCAGATTAGCAGGATGTAGTCCGCAGATCGGAAATGCGCTGTGTCATTATTTAGAGCTTAGCTGAGATATCTATACCTCTCGGTCTGACATATCCGACATCAGCATGGCTTCTAGGTCACTGAGATCTTATATGAGATGGAACAGTCAACCCCACCTTATGATCTCCTTAGTCGACTTTTACGACATGCATGAATAGTAACTGTGTCGCTATTATTTACTACCCTTTCTGGCTCGGTCCACACTTTTATTGGGTCTTATAATCTTCTACCTGACTTGTCTTCTACCTGACACATCTTCTACGTGACACATCTTCTACGTGACACATCTTCTACGTGACACATCTTCTACGTGACACATCTTCTACGTGACACATCTTCTACATGACACATCTTCTAGCTGACACATCTTCTACGTGACACATCTTCTAGCTGACACAGCTTCTACGTGACACATCTTCTAGCTGACACAACTTCTACGTGACACATCTTCTAGCTGACACAACGTCTATGTGACACATCTTCTACGTGACACATCTTCTAGCTGACACAACTTCTAAGTGACACATCTTCTAGCTGACACAACTTCTACGTGACACATCTTCTAGCTGACACAACTTCTAAGTGACACATCTTCTACGTGACACATCGTCTAGATGACACATCTTCTACGTGACACATCTTCTAGCTGACACAGCTTCTACGTGACACATCTTCTACGTGACACATCTTCTAGCTGACACATCTTCTACGTGACACATCTTCTACGTGACACATCTTCTACATGACACATCTTCTAGCTGACACATCTTCTACGTGACACATCTTCTAGCTGACACAGCTTCTACGTGACACATCTTCTAGCTGACACAACTTCTACGTGACACATCTTCTAGCTGACACAACGTCTATGTGACACATCTTCTACGTGACACATCTTCTAGCTGACACAACTTCTAAGTGACACATCTTCTAGCTGACACAACTTCTACGTGACACATCTTCTAGCTGACACAACTTCTACGTGACACATCTTCTAGCTGACACAACGTCTATGTGACACATCTTCTACGTGACACATCTTCTAGCTGACACAACTTCTAAGTGACACATCTTCTAGCTGACACAACTTCTACGTGACACATCTTCTAGCTGACACAACTTCTAAGTGACACATCTTCTAGCTGACACAACTTCTACGTGACACATCTTCTAGCTGACACAACTTCTACGTGACACATCTTCTACGTGACACATCGTCTAGATGACACATCTTCTACGTGACACATCTTCTACGTGACACATCTTCTACGTGACACATCTTCTACGTGACACATCGTCTAGATGACACATCTTCTACGTGACACATCGTCTATATGACACATCTTCTACGTGACACATCTTCTACGTGACACATCTTCTACGTGACACATCTTCTACGTGACACATCTTCTACGTGACACATCGTCTAGATGACACATCTTCTACGTGACACATCGTCTAGATGACACATCTTCTACGTGACACATCTTCTACGTGACACATCTTCTACGTGACACATCTTCTACGTGACACATCTTCTACGTGACACATCGTCTAGATGACACATCTTCTACGTGACACATCTTCTAGATGACACATCTTCTACGTGACACATCGTCTAGATGACACATCTTCTACGTGACACATCGTCTAGATGACACATCTTCTACGTGACACATCTTCTACGTGACACATCTTCTACGAGACACATCTTCTACGAGACACATCTTCTAATTAAAATTGTTAACACTGTCATTCTGTAAGCCTCTCAGTTCTGTGGAAATTGCCCAGCTTTATACAATGTCAAATTTCTCATGTATACTTTTCCTCAACTAAAAATTGTATTATTCCTCTTCCATCTTCTTTTATTCCTTTTACAATCTTACTCTTCTTTATTTTCTTCTTATTCCTCTAATTCGATTCTCTAGTTTTTAGATGCTATTTTTGTCTTTATCCTTTTTTTCATCTTCATCTATATCATCTGCTGCTTACACATTCATATATTATTTAGAATAGTTCTTTTCATCATTACATTTTGCCTGTAGTACCCATTAGGAACAATTGTCTTTTCCCGTCGCACCCCCTTCCCTTCCCCCCTCCCGAAAGGGACATAAACTAAATATAAAACAAAAGAAAAGAACATCCACAGCTGTACTAATTATACGTTATATATTGTTGATTCTTGATTGTAATAATTATACATCGTATATTGTTGATTCTTGATTGTACAAAATATACGTCATATATTGTTGATTCTTGATTGTACTAATTATACATCTTATATTGTTGATTCTTGATTATTAGTTAGGAGCAGACATCATCACAATTTCCATAAATGCTCTGTTTGCAATTCCGTTAGCTATTTAAAGGTATATACTTAATGTCCCAGTCAGTTACTGGATGTGGGTACTTATGATTGTTCCAGAGAGGACGCTCTTTCTCCCCTCTCCTGGTCACTCCTATTTCTTTCATTCTCTACACATTTTTGTTTTCTTGCGGTTGCTCCACAATAATCTACACGAATATTCGTGCGATTTCCGGCAGGAGCATAGTTATGTTGTGCCACTGTTATGCGCCTTGTATGTTCAGCATAGCAGATTTCGGCATTAATGCATATTTATCTTATTTATTTCAGCATTCTTTTCATCTTTCTGCAGTGTTTTAATGAATGTGGTAATTAACTCAATTTTGTCTCTTCTCATCGCGTTGCCATCTGCTATAGTTGTGCTCGCCAGATTATCAGCTCTTTCGTTGCATCTGACTCAAGCATCATCTGGATTAAAGTTCCATTCAATATTTTGTGCATTGTTGAGAAGAGTGGCACACGCTGATTGATTGATCTGAGAGTCTGATAGACTATATGTGTTTGTTGTTGGTTGTGTTATCGGACAAGTGCGACCCAACAGTCAACACATTTACCTCCATCCTCATATTGTGTTATCGGACAAGTGAGACCCAACTGTCAACACATTTATCTCCATCCTCATATTGTGTTATCGGTCACGTGAGACCCAACTGTCAACACATGTATCTCCATCCTCGCATTGTGTTATCGGTCACGTGAGTCCCAACTGTCTACACATTTATCTCCATCCTCATATTTGATGTTGCTGTGGGATGGTCAGTAGACATCTCCACATTTCCTTCACATTCCTCTTCTTCTTCTTCAGCGTTCATTCTCAAACTCCCGCTGGATTTCTCTTGTAACAGGACAATGGTCCTACAAGATTTCCAGTTGAATGTAGTCCAGAGAATGGAAATGCGTTGTGTTGACGATTTATTTGCGCCAATGGCCCAACACATCCGTCTTCGGCGGATCCTTCACATTCAGTCTGTTCTAGCAGATGGCGAAATATATGCAGGCCCGTAGATAGGGAAGGTTTAACCCCATCCACTTAGCTAATCGGAACTTTACTGCTAGTACTAGGATCTTGAAGGTGGGGGTAAAATGCCAACACTCCCCCACTCTTAAGAATTTTCTCAAAAAAAGGTACTCAAATTATTCACCAAAACAGGATCTGACACAAGAAAACACACGAAGGACGTTTTGTTTTTAAGGTAAACACCCCCCCCACCCCCATCCCACTGTTGAATAGAACAAATCTAGGGGTATGAATGTATGCATGATGATGGTGACATCTATTTCTCACTGGCTGTCTACACTTCTCAACTTGTCGATAGGTGTCCATATCTACCCGTACCATATCTACTCGTACCATATCTACCCGTACCATATCTACTCGTACCATATTTAGTCACTGAGGTCATTGAACGCAATTTGAAGGTAATAGTTAGGGCAACATCATTCATGAACCTTCTAGACATAGGTGTTCTATATCATCATGCTGAATGTAGGTGTTCTATATCATCCTTCTAGATAATATTGTTCTATGTCATCCTTCTAGATAATATTGTTCTATGTCATCCTTCTAGATAATATTGTTCTATATCATCCTTCTAGATAATATTGTTCTATGTCATCCCTCTAGATAATATTGTTCTATATCATCCTTCTAGATAATATTGTTCTATGTCATCCTTCTAGATAATATTGTTCTATATCATCCTTCTAGATAATATTGTTCTATATCATCCTTCTAGATAATATTGTTCTATGTCATCCTTCTAGATAATATTGTTCTATATCATCCTTCTAGATAATATTGTTCTATGTCATCATGCTAGATGTAATTGTTATATGTCATCATGCTAGATGTATGTCACGTGACGTATTCCTTCCAGAACGTTGTCTTCCCAGTGAACTCTCTGAACCATTAACTGTCTTGGGCAATGCGGCTTGCATTTTCCAACAATGTATTCATGTTATCTTTCATGTCGTCAGCCCATCGTCTTCATGGTCTGCCCTTTCTCCTCCTCCCATGTATTTTCCCTCCTTTATTTGTCTTTCCAAACAGTTGTGTCTCTAGATAATAGTTGTTCTATATACTGTACTTCGTTGTGCTCCACTAGAATTAGCTATCAAACATCAGCCAAATTTCCCATAATGTTGTACAAACCTCTCGGTCAAACACAATGACAGTATCGTCATCAGATTTATTAGCGATCAGTTGATCGATATCCATTTTTGTGTTCCAACTTGGGAATGTACCAAGATTATCACAAGAAAGTGTTCCAACTTGAGAATGTAACAAGATTATCTCAAGAAGGTGTTCCAACTTGAGAATGTACCAAGATTATCTCAAGAAGGTGTTCCAACTTGGGAATGTACCAAGATTATCTCAAAAAGGTGCCACAAAAAGGAGTTTACCTCTTAAACATCACGAATAATTAGAACAAGAACGCGTCTAGATCAGCGATTCTCAATGTGGGCCATATGGTCGCATTGGAGGCCTAGGAGAGTGAAAGAGAGGGGATAGGTCACGAAAGAAAAGAAAATGTATTTGGAGGGATGGGGGGAGGACACATGAAGTTAACTAATTGAAAGATAAAACAACAAGAATTATAGCGATACCGTTTTAAAGGTCGTCGTGACTTGTATAGAAAGTTCACTATTTCTTTATGTGCTGGGCGGAGAGAGGAATAGGGCAAATTACTACCAATGAGGAGGGGGGGGCGCAACGGGTCAAAGGAACGTTGAGGACCACTACTCTGCAGTGTTGTAGCTTGAATGTTTAAAGTTATGACGTCGAATCACCTTTTTTGTAGCTAGGTAGCTCCACACCCCACCCCCATTATTTGTACCTACCAGAAACATGTGTTTATGGCCCTATATAAAAATATGAAATAAGTTTTAAAAACATACATTTTATAAATATGTAATGCAGCTCCTGGCATCTGTTCATCTTTTCTGCGAAAATGTACAGTACCCAGGTCCGTAGATAAGGAGGGGGGTTGAGATGTTCATATTCTTCCCGTAGCAAATATAACATGACTTTTAGCAAAAAAACTTAACCACAAAGTCGATAAAAAACCCCACCGCTAGCGATAATTCACACCAAAAGTAAAAATTCCCGTCAAATAGTGGGATTTACACGCAATAAGGGATTGCAATTTGTTTTAGGTAAAACCCTCTCCTTCAGGTAAACATATCTAAGGCCATGGCTGTCCCCTCATATACTAATTCAAGAAACTGTATATATAGAAGGTCTCCAAATCTGCATTTCATTTGTGTAGTTATACACTACACAATTAATTACACAAACTAATAGCATATGCACAGATAAGATATTGTAATAGATAATGTATTTAAATTATTTTTTTGCGTCATCATTGTAAATTATTTTTAAACGTATGATTGGTCTGAGGCCAGCGTTTAGACGCACATTTTCGCATCTATTGACGTTACGCCACTTCTACTCGGACAAACAATGTTTCGGTGCTATATTTGAGTCATTACACGCCACCTTATATGAGACAAATAACAGGACTCATATCAGAAATCTCTTTATGTATTTGACACTGAAACGCAAAATATGACGCGAGAAAAGAAGAAGAAGAATAAAAAGGTTTTGATCGATCCCATGCTGACCATATCGTCCCAATCGTGCGGTTAGTTACAAAAAAGAATCCCAATAACACCAAGTGCCTCTGCAGTGCTAAAAAATATTTAATTTTATTAGACGAAACGCCGATTTGTTCTATTATATTTGTTCTATATAAAAAATATGAACAAAAATCACAAAATTATCTACTAGTTGTGTAGCCAAAGACTACATATAAATATGTACTAGAAACTGACAAACGTGAAAGTAAGAGACTATTTCTATTTGTAGGTAGTTAATGAGTTTGCCTCTCTTTTAGAGAGGAGTGCTCCTTTCAACCAGCAGACAACAAGGTCCAATTAGGTTATATCAGGACACACTACCATAAAATATTAGAGGTAACAAAGACCCCAAAGCTATGTATTTATATTGATTCTACGTCAAACTGATATTTATTCCATTGGACTGTTTTTATTATAATAATTTACCATATTAAACACAATTTTATTGCATTCTTTCCCTCACTTCGTATTGGCACAAGTTGCTCCAATAGCTTGATAAGTATTTGTATATCTCAACATTCCTTGCTACAGATTACATTTACCTGATTGTCGTATTGACTTTCCATTGTTTCACATTCCTTTTGTTTGGAGCAAGTCATTTCTGATGACACGTCCGGTTCACGACCTCATAAAACTGCTACTCGTGTTACGTGTGGCATGTTTCATTCCTATTAGACAGAATGGAAGTCTAGAAACATTTTACCGCGACCACTTACTATATAAGACCTATAGGCTAATAAGAAAACAAGCTCTGTTAATGATTCATTTGCCTGTTCCGGTGATTTATCATTAGTCACTATGAGTTTACTTAGTGTGACAGTCAATGAAAATCAAGGGGATATTCATGTAGGTCATTTTAGAAGGCATGATTTACCATTAGCCAATATGTCTTTTATAGTTAGACGGTCATTTATGTTTAGAAATTATGACAGGGTATGATATCACTAATATATTGCAGACGTTCATTTCATTGACAAATTCAGAAGTCCGCAGAACGAAGTTTGAACCAAGTCCGTTCAGCTGGCACATACCCGTCTTGCAACTTGAGTCAAAACGGTTTATGTATTCAGTATGATATTTCATGTTATTAGATTTCTGCATACACAATGTTACAACATTATTTCTACATTCACACGTATTTCCTCTTAGAGTAGGAAGTTTCATCTACATACACACGTATTTCCTCCCAGAGTAGGAGGTTTCATCTACATACACACGTATTTCCTCTTAGAGTAGGAGGTTTCATCTACATATACACGTATTTCCTCTTAGAGTAGGAGGTTTCATCTACATATACACGTATTTCCTCTTAGAGTAGGAGGTTTCATCTACACATACACACGTATTTCCTCTTAGAGTAGGAAGTTTCATCTACATTCACACGTATTACACTTAGACTAGCAAGTTTCATCTACATTCACACGTATTTCCTCTTAGCGTAGGAAGTTTAATCTACATACACACGTATTTCCTCTTAGAGTAGGAGGTTTCATCTACATACTCACGTATACTCAAAGTAGAAGATTCATTTTACATACTTACGTATATCTTCTTATAGTAGAAAGTTCTTCCACGGACACCTAGGTATGGAAGGACATGTTACAAGGTTGCACAAAATGTCGGTTTTCAATAAACATTGCCGGCATTTCCCGTACAATAAATACTAAATCTTTTTCCAGGATAGTCCTTCGTGATGATCTTACATAGTATCACTCATATTGGCTAACACGACTGATCACTGGTAGATTTAGGTATAGCGTGTGTCGTCAGCCAATGAAATTCGAAGAGAAAGATTAAGATAAACTAAGATAGCCCGCAGGAGTTTGGTGGATGACTTGGTATTTACGAGGGTCAGATATTGTCTAGTAAGTAAAGTAACCCATAGCATTTATTAATGCTGTAGCGGTGTGAGATGTTAGCACTCTCACATTTCAGATGCTCTGCAAATGAGGGTGGTAGCCATCTCCTCTGCCTCGCAGTCTTTACTTCCCGGATTAATTCGGTACCCATTTAAGGCTGGGTCGACCCGGGAGTCGTTGCGATCTGAAAAACATTTCCGCCTCAACTGGGGAATGAACCCAGGACCACTCATATGCGAAACCACTACGCTACGCGGCTTCCTTATTGTCTAGGTACACTAGTGAAAATGCATGTTCTTCCTACTCTAAGAGGACATACGTGTGTATGTAGATGAAACTTCCTACTCTAAGAGGACATACGTGTGTATGTAGATGAAACTGCCTACTCTAAGAGGACATACGTGTGTATGTAGATGAAACTGCCTACTCTAAGAGGAAATACGTGTGTATGTAGATGAAACTTCCTACTCTAAGAGGACATACGTGTGTATGTAGATGAAACTGCCTACTCTAAGAGGACATACGTGTGTATGTAGATGAAACTGCCTACTCTAAGAGGAAATACGTGTGTATGTAGATGAAACTTCCTACTCTAAGAGGACATACGTGTGTATGTAGATGAAACTGTCTACTCTAAGAGGAAATACGTGTGTATGTAGATGAAACTGTCTACTCTAAGAGGAAATACGTGTGTATGTAGATGAAACTTCCTACTCTAAATGGACTTGACATTCGCCGAACCACATCTATCGTTTATTTTGGTGATATAAATCTCTGATTAAACCAAATTGGAGTAATATTTGCGATAGAAAGAAGTGTTCCTCAGAAGATTAAAAATTTTTTTTTTAAATTAATAAACTGTAAAAACTTAGCAAAACATGGACGGCTTAACCGTGACCATTATAAAGCCCAAGGGATAAATTGTGGATCCCACCTCTAACGAGAAGCATTTCACTTTTCTCGTAATTTTCATTGACTGTCGACAAATGTATTACACAATGTGACCAATGACAATCACAGGAAAAAGTCAAATGCGATATTTTAGACGGATGAGTTCATATTCTTCTTCTTCAGCGTTCATTCTCAAACTCCCGCTAAGCCTCTCTTGTAGCCGGTCCATGGTCCTATTAGATTTCCAGCAGGATGTAGTCCAGAGAATGGAAATGAGTTGTGTTGCCGTTTTATTTGCGCCAATGGCCCAACACATCCGTCTTCGGCGGTAGACTTGTTCAATAATGTTCAGGTGGATCATCGGGTTGAACAAATTGATTCCAGTGTTCATTACTGATATCCATCAATTATCTTAATCATTATCGCTACCGCGTAGATAGGGGCAGGAGGTAATGTCTCTTTACAGACGTTAGTTCGGAGTGTACTTTCAGTCCTGACCTTCGCTAAACAGGCTTTGAGTGCAGCGTCACTGCTAGAGGCCACTACGGCTATTGCCATGATTTTCATGGGTCATCTAAATATACTTCGCAAGCCAATGAAAATCACAGAAACTGTCTGAGAGGCCTTTACCAGTGATGAAAATTAGTCGCTATGGTAAAAAGAAGACCACTAATTCAATAATAATGTTGATATTTTGCCGCACCATGAAGATACAACAAGAAGTTGTCTCTTGGTGTACTCTGTGATGTGACATCTATTAATTGTACTCTGTGATGTGACATCTATTAATTGTACTCTGTGATGTAACATCTAATAATTGTACTCTGTGATGTGACATCTAATAATTGTACTCTGTGATGTGACATCTACTAATTGTACTCTATGATGTGACATCTATTAATTGTACTCTGTGATGTAACATCTAATAATTGTACTCTGTGATGTGACATCTAATAATTGTACTCTGTGATGTGACATCTACTAATTGTACTCTATGATGTGACATCTACTAATTGTACTCTGTGATGTGACATCTAATAATTGTACTCTGTGATGTGACATCTAATAAGTGTACTCTGTGATGTGACATCTAATAATTGTACTCTGTGATGTGACATCTAATAATTGTACTCTGTGATGTGACATCTAATAATTGTACTCTGTGATGTGACATCTAATAATTGTACTCTGTGATGTGACATCTAATAATTGTACTCTGTGATGTGACATCTAATAATTGTACTCTGTGATGTGACATCTAATAATTGTACTCTGTGATGTGACATCTAATAATTGTACTCTGTGATGTGACATCTAATAATTGTACTCTGTGATGTGACATCTAATAATTGTACTCTGTGATGTGACATCTAATAATTGTACTCTGTGATGTGACATCTAATAATTGTACTCTATCCTGTAAAGGTAAGAGGGTAAAGGAAATATGAGTAATGACCCAGCGTCATATCACACGGTTTCCCATAAGCGCTCATCTGCCTAGTCAGTGATTGACCTGAAATCGTCTGACTAGTGCCGCTTACCGAATTTGCCCAGTAGCAATGGCGCCCTTCCTTTAGTTTCCCAGAGCATGAGCTCTGGTACCATACTGTCTGGTGGCTGAGTGAACCACGGAGTCATTTTTATTTTCTTAGACCCACGAATACGAGTGGATTGTATAAAACCTGGTAGAATGGTCAGCTGGCGAATTCTACTAGTGGCGTCACCCAACTATATGGCGGCACTCAACTCTGTGGCGGCACCCAACTCTAAGGAGGCACCCATATCTGTGGTGTAACATCGATTAATTGTCTTCTTTGATGTGACATCCATTAATGGTACTCTGTGACATGTCATAATTGTACTCTACGGTGTTATATCTATTAACTGTCTTCTGTGATGTGACATATACTGATCAAAGACTACGTGTGCGGTATGTATGCGACCGACGCACAAGCTGACTCATCCACATTTGAAATAAGAAACGAGTCAGCCCGTTGAGACCGCTATGTAATTCTCATGGATTAAGTGTTGAAAATAGCAGGTACAATAACAGGTACAATAACAGGTACAATAGCAGGTACAATAACAGGTACAATAACAGGTACAATAACAGGTACAATAACAGGTACAATAACAGGTACAATAGTAAACGACGCACAAAACATATGATACTCTAGAGAAGATATACATGCTTTTGCAATCATTCATTGGATGACAGTTTGAGCTTGATAATCAACTGATAGCATCAGTCAGTTATAGAAAAATTCCTCAGTGGGATGAATTATATCTATAGTGTTTCCTGAAGAATGGGCAATTATAGGACAGGGAAGCGTAATGTGTTTCCATGCTGTGAAAGTGCAAGTCGTATTGTAACTCAGATTTGATGGTTCAATTATTAACTCAATTATGATGGTTGAATTATTAACTCAATTATAATGGTTGAATTAGTAACTCAGCTGTCATCGTCTTTAAGTGCCGTCTCCGCAACGAAGGTTGGCTGCAACGTATCTCCAACATCTCCTGTTTCTTGTCTTGGTGGTGCACTCTGCTAGACTGTAACCTGTCCATAGTGTGATGATACTTTTCCACTTGTATCTCTGCTGATCTCTTGCTGTAATGGTTGAATTATAATTAACACAGCTGTGGCGGTTGAATTGTTAACTCAGCTGTGGTGGTTGAATTATTAACTCAACTGTGATGGTTGAATTATTAACTCAACCGTGGTTGTTGAATTATTAACTAACTTTGATTGTTGAATCATTAACTCTGCTGTGATGGTTGAATTATTAACTTAGCTGTGATGGTTGAATTATTAACTCAGGTGTGATGGTTGAATTATTAACTCAGGTGTGATGGTTGAATTATTAACTCACTTTGATGGTTGAATTATTAACTCAGCTGTGATGGTTGAATTATGAATTCAGCTGTGATGGTTGAAGTATTAGCGCAGCTGTGATGGTTGAATTATTAATTCAACTGTGTTTGTTGAATTATTAACACATCTGTGATGGTTGAATTATTAACTCAGCTGTGATGGTTTAATTATTAATTAACTCAGCTGTGATGGTTGAATTATTAACTCGGCTGTGATGGTTGAATTATTAACTCAGCTCGATTCTTGATTAGACACTAGCATCACATCACGTGGATACTCCATAAGTGCTCCGCTCTCTGTTCCACAGCAGCCATCTCAGTGTATGTAGACTCAAGAGTCCCGGTCAGGTCTTGCTTGCGTGATCTTCAGGACATTCAACAAAAAAAAAATGTCACTTCCCTTCTCTCTAGATACTATCACTTCTGACTTTCTCTGTATGTATACGTTCTAAGCCTCATTGACATTAACTTCATCTTGGAATGTATTTATTACTGCCTTGATCAAGTCTGCTTAATCTCTTCTCATCATTGTGCCATCTATCGCCGCATTGTCTGCCAATAAGTTTCAAACACACTTGAAACGTGTTTGTTGAGAGATCTATATCAAAGGTTATCTCAAATATTTACACACACACACACACACACACACACACACACACACACACACACACACACACACACACACACGCACGCACGCACGCACGCACGCGCAGTCGCGCACAGAATTAATAATTATCATGTTATTTTTTCCCCAAAACATATTGTCCATATTGTCACACAAAAAAAAGATTGTCCATATTGTCACAAAAACAAGTCATCAATATTATCATAAAAACAGATCGCCAATATTGTCATAAAAAAGTATCGTGAATATTCAAACACACACACATAAACGAAGTGTTTAGCTTGCTTTTTTTTTTTTATGATGGTTGAATTCCACAAGAAGAAAAGATTATTAAGATTGCAACATGTGCGAATAGAAATTATTAACTTTTCCATCTCCCAGAAACTGGCACTGAATCGTCAATGTTGGAAAAGAAAGGATTGAAAACACGCGCCACGACAGTACCAACAACCTCTCTCCCGTTTTTATCTCCCGTTCCTCACTAACCCCCACCCCGTCCTTGACAATGCTATTCGGTGTCCCCTTTCTTTAGTTTTGCATCTTTCGTCTTTTAGTATTTCATAATTTATACATATTGAACGCATCAATATGCACTTCTTATTAATATTGTGCTGCGTTCGTTTTGTCACTGGGTGATGATTTTCTAGTGAGAGAAATCATTCTCCCAGCCATTTTGGTTAAATTCGTTATGGTTTTGTGTTCTTAACTGTTTTTGTTGTCTTGATAAAGCTCCCAAATTGGACCGACACGTTGACAATTGTATTTGTTCTTTGTTTTATTGTTATTCTCTATATTTTATTATTTTATATTGACAGTTTTCTAGAAACCTATTTACCTTATTTGCATTTACCAACAACCGCATCGTTTCGGTTAGGATAATGATGAAAACACAATTTTATATATTTTTGTTAATTTAACACGTGATCCGTGTCACCGCATCCTCCTTTTCCGCTGCCTTTTGGGTTTGCTTGATCCCATGGGGACTTGATCTGTGACCAGCGACGATGTTAAACCTGTGTGCTAAATTGGAAATCATCCTTCTATAGTGACTAATTTGGCTTTTCCCGTGATATTCATTCGCTGCCGCCACAAAACATACACAAAGTGAATAATCAAAAATCCCGGGAAAAGTTAAATGCGACACTTTAGAAGAGTGATGCCCCTTGATACGCCTGTATAATTGAGAAAAGGCAAACTTGATCTCTGTTTAAAGAGATTTTATTAAAAATACCCAAAATTAGTTTTGGGATTTCCGAAATGCTAGATCCTAAGTGATACTCGGTCCAGACTCTTTGAAAAACCAGGTAAAGAGATCCTAATTTTCAGGAGACTTCGAAAGAGAGTAAACAGAGATGGCTCTCCACTAGCCGTGTCAGTCATCCTGTTATTCCCGTCCTGGAAACGTTTTTGTTCAGAATGTTCCACTCTCTGATGTTTGAAGTGTTTTCGTAAACTGTCACTGCATACAATGGGCACCATGTTGATTCTTCCTGAGTTTGTTAGCGGATCGTGATGCTGTTTAATTCTTGACAGTTGATAGGGTGTTTGAGTCCTGGAAATTAGAGCCTTCATTAAGAATGTGGTACTTACACTTAGCACTGTCACCGTTTGACCTAAACTCCAATAAGGATGATGCCCACAAGATGAACATAATTTAAAGTGAAACGTCTTGACTTTCCACGGAGAAATTCCAAGTATGATATAGCTAAATGTATGCGTCTTCTTCACTGCGTCTGGCCCAATAATTATGTATATTCTATATGAACTATAAATTGATTGGACTATATTTGTTAATATATTATCGTTTGCCAGTGTCGATGCAAAAAAAATATTCCTGCCTTGGACAAGTTCTGCCCCAACTTCCACTCCCCCCCCCCTCGTTTTAAGTAGACTAACTTCGTTTCGAAAGTGGTTCTGCTAGATATTGTTTTTATCGATTCCGCCATGTAGGGTCGCTTCACTTGTTTGTCTATTAAGCCTGTACAAATGTGGCGATGGCAGAAAATATTTTGAGAAACACTGTCTTAAATGTACTAGTCTCAGTATAAGAGTTTATGTCCTTCAAGGACTGGCACATGAGAAAAAAAAATGTTGCTTTTACTTAATTATTCTCAGCCTAAATGGAAATGTCCTACAAGGACTGGCAGGTAAAGAATGACGGGTGTCTTGAATGAACTTTTCTCAGCCTGTGTGCCAAATAATACATTTTTGCCAACGTAAGTAATGAGGTGTGCAACATCGTGATGTAATTCGTATATACAACAAAATAATTATGCACAGGTTTGTTTTAAAGAGTCGTTTAAGAACGATTTGTCGGAAGTGCACGAATAGAGGAAAATTGCAAACAGGATAATAGAGTTCTGCAAATTGCTGGAAACATACAAAATAACGCAAAAACAAAATCGACGTTTCAACCAATAAGTCTTTATCAACACAGCTCCACTTTCTAATATTTTTTGGGAAAAAAAACAGGGTAAAAGAATAAGAAAAAGGAATTTAAAACAACCATCCTGGACTGTTAATATCAAAGAATTTTCTAGTCATGATATTTCTACACGTCTCCGAATGGCGGTGGACAGAAGTGTATGGAGTTTTGTGCTGATATCTCCTGTATAACACCACTACAACCCTGATCGGTTATGGGTCTAATTATTATTATTATTTTATCTCAGACAGCTTGTGATTTGATATTTGTGACCTCAGATGCATATAATAAATCAGCTTGGCGTGCCAGTGAAAACAGTTTGGTGGGGCGTCTTAGGCCCGCGGGCCGTATTTTGTCCACCCTTGCATTAAAGTAACTGTTGTTTTCGACATTTTATATCGCTTTGTTAAATGTATTTATGAAAAAAAGTAAAACAGATTGCAAAGATAGTACCTTAAACAAACAAGACAGTTAGCATCCCTACTGTGAGCGTCTATGGTCATATCGATAGCGATGCAGGAGTGCGGCAACAAAAGGTTAAGCAAGCGTGACCGTGGTTGGTTGGCGGTTAGTTTTACGACCAGCGTCTAAGTTCGAGAACCAGTTCTCAGGTACGGTTGGTCTTTTAAACTAGTGATACAGTTACAGACGCACACCGTTCAGTGGGAGTGGTACAAATAATTAAGGTATTAGTTAACAATGTCGAAGACTCATGTGTCGAGCCATGGCTTAACTAAAATCAACGATACAAAGCATTTCCATTCTCTAGACTACATATTGCTGGAAATCTAGTTGAACTATTGTTGTGCTGTTGTGGGTTGGGAGTCATTGCTGTTTGGGAGCGAATATTGTAAAATCTCACCTCAAGCATAGCATCCATCAAGATTTGTGCATGGAAACCGGCATTCGACCAAGGTTGGATAGAGTAAATTGTTATGTTATGTTATGTTCTTCCAGAGCCATAGGCGGCGCATAGGGCAGAAACCATAGCTTTCCATTTCTGTCTTTGTATTGCTAGGTCTTTCAATTTTTGCGTGTTGTTTAGGTTCATTGACATGCCTTCTCTATTAATGGTTCTTAGTAGAGTTTCTCTAGGTCTCCCTCTTCTTCTTACTCCGGGTGGCACCCAATATAGGGACTGAAGGCAGTGGCGTAGCGTGGGTCAATGACGCCCGGGGCGGAATCATAATTTTCCGCCCTTGTGACATGAAAATAATATGTCAGTGATTGTGAAAGATTGGACGAAAATAAATTTACCGCCCTCCCGATGATGCCGCCCGGGGCGGCTCGCACCTCCGCCCCCGCCTCGCTACGCCACTGACTGAAGGGTAATTCGTAGGCTGTTCATTCTGAGAACATGGCCGATGTATCCAACGCCTTTGTCTAATGAAGGAAGATATATAGGTTTGTTTGCTTTCCTCTCTTATAGTAGTGTTAGATTTAAAGTCACTCCACTTAACATTCAGAATGGTACATAGGCATTTGTTTTCAAAGGAGACTAGTCATTATAGAGTAAATACATTTGAAAAACAAACGTTTAAATCATCGCATATATTTGAATGAACACGATTAATACAGAACACCTTAAACTGTGGGTTCTTGTTTCCAATTAGCGCCTACCGCCAAGCGAAATTTTTACATAGGAAACACTAATTCCAAACTAGTTTCACAAAGGATAAAAATAAATATATTTAAGAGTAGGGTTAAGATTAGTTATGTAAAACATAACTACGCCTAACCCTAACCCTAAACATGAATATTTAAATAAATTATTGATTAATTATTCATATGATATTTAGATTAAATAATGATAAAATTCGTTGGTGGGCACTAATTGGAAACAAGAAACGAACTGTGCCTGCAACAAACAGCTTCATTTCCACAGAAGTCGGATGTGTCGAACCATTGGCGCAAATAAAACAGCGACACAAGGCATTTCCATTCTCTGGACTACATCCTGCTGGAAATCTAGTAGGACCATGGTCCTACTACAAGGGAGATCCAGCAGAAGTTTGAGAATTTACGTTAAAGAAGAAGAAAACCAGCTTCATCAATAGTAGGAAAAAAATGATTGATATGAAAATATTTATGTTAACGGAAAAAAATGATTGATATGCAAATCTTCATGTTAACGGGGGAAAATGATTGATATGCAGATCATGTTAACGAGAAAAAAAATACAGAAGAATTGTGAGATAAACCTTCAAATGAGGAAACAGCAGATAGGAGGAACAACATGTGGATGAAAAAAGATACCTAAGATAACGGACATTGATTCCAGTGCTGAGATTTACACCCACCCACAATAAAGATGTACGGAGAGATACACTTTGAGCCTTAATAGACGTCTACCTACATGGGAAGGATACAAGATTACTAGACGTCTACCTACATGGGAAGGATACAAGATTAATAGACGTCTACCTACATGGGAAGGATACAAGATTACTAGACGTCTACCTACATGGGAAGGATACAAGATTAATAGACGTCTACCTACATGGGAAGGATACAAGATTAATAGACGTCTACCTACATGGGAAGGATACAAGATTAATAGACGTCTACCTACATGGGAAGGATACAGGATTAATAGACGTCTACCTACATGGGAAGGATACAAGATTAATAGACGTCTACCTACATGGGAAGGATACAAGATTAATAGACGTCTACCTACATGGGAAGGATACAAGATTAATAGACGTCTACCTACATGGGAAGGATACAAGATTAATAGACGTCTACCTACATGGGAAGGATACAAGATTAATAGACGTCTACCTACATGGGAAGGATACAAGATTAATAGACGTCTACCTACATGGGAAGGATACAAGATTAATAGACGTCTACCTACATGGGAAGGATACAAGATTAATTGACGTCTACCTACATGGGAAGGATACAAGATTAATAGACGTCTACCTACATGGGAAGGATACAAGATTAATAGACGTCTACCTACATGGGAAGGATACAGGATTAATAGACGTCTACCTACATGGGAAGGATACAGGATTAATAGACGTCTACCTACATGGGAAGGATACAAGATTAATAGACGTCTACCTACATGGGAAGGATACAAGATTAATAGACGTCTACCTACATTGGAAGGATACAGGATTAATAGACGTCTACCTACATGGGAAGGATACAAGATTAATAGACGTCTACCTACATGGGAAGGATACAAGATTAATAGACGTCTACCTACATGGGAAGGATACAGGATTAATAGACGTCTACCTACATGGGAAGGATACAGGATTAATAGACGTCTACCTACATGGGAAGGATACAAGATTAATAGACGTCATTCTACATGGGAAGGATACAAGATTAATAGACGTCATTCTACATGGGAAGGATACAAGATTAATAGACGTCATTCTACATGGGAAGGATACAAGATTAATAGACGTCATTCTACATGGGAAGGATACAAGATTAATAGACGTCATTCTACATGGGAAGGATACAAGATTAATAGACGTCATTCTACATGGGAAGGATTCAAGATTAATAGACGTCATTCTACATGGGAAGGATACAAGATTAATAGACGTCATTCTACATGGGAAGGATACAAGATTAATAGACGTCATTCTACATGGGAAGGATACAAGATTAATAGACGTCATTCTACATGGGAAGGATACAAGATTAATAGACGTCATTCTACATGGGAAGGATACAAGATTAATAGACGTCATTCTACATGGGAAGGATACAAGATTAATAGACGTCATTCTACATGGGAAGGATACAGGATTAATAGGCGTCTGCTTACATGGGAAGAATTCAAGATTAATAAACGTCTGCCTACATGGGAAGAATACAAGAGTAATAGACGTCTGCCTACATGGGAAGGATACAAGATTAATAGACGTATGTTTACATGGGAAGGATACAAGATTAATAGACGTCTGCCTACATGAGAAGGATACAGGATTAATAGGCGTCTGCGTCCATGGGAAGAATTCAAGATTAATAAACGTCTACCTACATGGGAAGGATACAAGATTAATAGACGTCTACCTACATGGGAAGGATACAAGATTAATAGACGTCATTCTACACGGGAAGGATACAAGATTAATAGACGTCTACCTACATGAGAAGGATACAAGATTAATAGACGTCTGCCTACATGGGAAGGATACAAGATTAATAGACGTCTGCCTACATGGGAAGGATACCGGATTAATAGGCGTCTGTCTACATGAGAAGGATACAAGATTAATAGACGTCTGCCTACATGGGAAGGATACATGATTAACAGACGTCTGCTTACATGGGAAGAATTCAAGATTAATAAACGTCTGCCTACATGGGAAGAATACAAGAGTAATAGACGTCTGCTTCCATGGGAAGAATTCAAGATTAATAAACGTCTGCCTACATGGGAAGAATACAAGAGTAATAGACGTCTGCCTACATGGGAAGGATACAAGATTAATAGACGTCTGCCTACATGGGAAGGATACAGGATTAATAGGCGTCTGTCTACATGAGAAGGATACAAGATTAATAGACGTCTACCTACATGGGAAGGATACAAGATTAATAGACGTCTACCTACATGGGAAGGATACAGGATTAATAGACGTCTACCTACATGGGAAGGATACAGGATTAATAGGCGTCTGCTTACATGGGAAGGATACAAGATTAACAGACATCTGCCTACATGAGAAGGATACAGGATTAATAGACGTCTGCCTACATGGGAAGGATGCAAGATTAATAGACGTTTGTCTACATGGAAAGGATACAAGTTTAATAGACGTATGTTTACATGATAAGGATACAAGATTAATAGACGTCTGCCTACATGGGAAGAATACAAGATTAATAGACGTCTGCCTACATGGGAAGAATACAAGAGTAATAGACGTCTGCCTACATGGGAAGGATACAAGATTAATAGACGTATGTTTACATGGGAAGGATACAAGATTAATATACTTATCTCTACATAGGAAGGATGCAAGATTAATATACGTCTGTCTACATGGAAAGGATACAAGATTACAAGACGTCTTCCCACATAGGAAGGATACAGAATTAATAGACGTCTGCCTACATGGGAAGAATGCACGATTAATAGACGTCTGGATACATGGTAAGAATACAAGATTAATAGACGTCTGTCTATATGGGAAGGATGCAA
Source organism: Meghimatium bilineatum (assembly GCA_034231615.1). Classification (NCBI taxonomy): domain Eukaryota; kingdom Metazoa; phylum Mollusca; class Gastropoda; order Stylommatophora; family Philomycidae; genus Meghimatium; species Meghimatium bilineatum. The sequence continues at coordinate 39,330,215 of CM067312.1, forward strand.
GATTAATAGACGTCTGTCTATATGGGAAGGATGCAAGAATAATAGACGTCTGCCTACATGGGAAGGATACAAGATTAATAGACGTCTGTCTATATGGGAAGGATGCAAGAATAATAGACGTCTGCCTACATGGGAAGGATACAAGTTTAATAGACGTCTGTCTATATGGGAAGGATGCAAGAATAATAGACGTCTGCCTACATGGGAAGGATACAAGATTAATAGACGTCTGTCTATATGGGAAGGATGCAAGAATAATAGACGTCTGCCTACATGGGAAGGATACAAGTTTAATAGACGTCTGCCTTCATGGGTAGGATACAAGATTAATAGACGTCTGTCTACATGGGAAGAATACACGATTAATAGACGTCTGCCTACATGGGAAGGATATAGGATTAATAGACGTCTGCCTACATGGGTAGGATACAAGATTAATAGACGTCTGCCTACATGGGAAGAATACAAGATTAATAGACGTCTGCCTACATGGGAAGGATATAGGATTAATAGACGTCTGCCTACATGGGAAGAATACACGATTAATAGACGTCTGCCTACATAGGACGAATACAAGAGTAATAGACGTTTGCCTACATGGGAAGAATACAAGAGTAATAGACGTTTGCCTACATGGGCAGAATACAAGATTAATAGACGTCTGCCTACATGGGAAGAATACAAGAGTAATAGACGTCTGCCTACATGGGAAGAATGCACGATTAATAGACGTCTGGATACATGGTAAGAATACAAGATTAATAGACGTCTGTCTATATGGGAAGGATGCAAGATTAATAGACGTCTGTCTATATGGGAAGGATGCAAGAATAATAGACGTCTGCCTACATGGGAAGGATACAAGATTAATAGACGTCTGTCTATATGGGAAGGATGCAAGAATAATAGACGTCTGCCTACATGGGAAGGATACAAGTTTAATAGACGTCTGTCTATATGGGAAGGATGCAAGAATAATAGACGTCTGCCTACATGGGAAGGATACAAGATTAATAGACGTCTGTCTATATGGGAAGGATGCAAGAATAATAGACGTCTGCCTACATGGGAAGGATACAAGTTTAATAGACGTCTGCCTTCATGGGTAGGATACAAGATTAATAGACGTCTGTCTACATGGGAAGAATACACGATTAATAGACGTCTGCCTACATGGGAAGGATATAGGATTAATAGACGTCTGCCTACATGGGTAGGATACAAGATTAATAGACGTCTGCCTACATGGGAAGAATACAAGATTAATAGACGTCTGCCTACATGGGAAGGATATAGGATTAATAGACGTCTGCCTACATGGGAAGAATACACGATTAATAGACGTCTGCCTACATAGGACGAATACAAGAGTAATAGACGTTTGCCTACATGGGAAGAATACAAGATTAATAGACGTTTGCCTTCATGGGCAGAGTACACGAGTAATAGACGTCTGCCTACATGGGAAGGATACAAGATTAATAGACGTCTGCCTACATAGGACGAATACAAGAGTAATAGACGTTTGCCTACATGGGAAGAATACAAGATTAATAGACGTCTGCCTACATGGGCAGAATACAAGAGTAATAGACGTCTGCCTACATGGGAAGGATAGAAGAGTAATAGACGTCTGCCTACATGGGAAGGATGCAAGATTAATAGACGTCTGCCTACATGAGAAGGATGCAAGATTAATAGACGTCTGCGTACATGGAAAAATACAAGATTACTAGACGTCTGCCTACATGGAAAGGATACAAGATTAATAGACGTCTGCCTACATGGGTAGAATACAAGATTAATAGACGTCTGCCTACATGGGAAGGATACAAGTTTATAGTATATATATATATTACGTCAAAAATGGAGAGTGTGGTCTGAAAAAGGGCTGATATAGAGAACGGGGCTGGGTACAAAACAAAATGTTTTCTTAACATTTTATGACAAAAGTTTACTTCAACAATACTGTTTGTATACACAATTACATTGTATGAATTTGAAAATGTTTTATTAAAATGTGAAACGAAAGGTAGGCCTATATTTGTTGCATTGTTTATGCTGAGGCTTTTTTTGGGGTGGGGGCGGGGGGTAGGGATTGTTGATATAGTTCAATTGGGGGTCCTGGAATTCATGACAGTAGTTGACACGGGAAGAGGGATGGGGGGGGGGTTAACATTCGCAAAAAAGGTTGAACGTAATTTATGGGCAGCTCCTTAGTTCTGATAGAATACTAGCAATTGTAATACAGTATTCGCGCTGTCAAACTCTGATAAAATACTAGCAATTGTAATACAGTATTCGCGCTGTCAAACTCTGATAAAATACTAGCAATTGTAATACAGTATTCGCGCTGTCAAACTCTGATAAAATACTAGCAATTGTAATACAGTATTCGCGCTGTCAAACTCTGATAAAATACTAGCAATTGTAATACAGTATTCGCGCTGTCAAACTCTGATAAAATACTAGCAATTGTAATACAGTATTCGCGCTGTCAAACTCTGATAAAATACTAGCAATTGTAATACAGTATTCGCGCTGTCAACTATGGAACTGACATCCATGTGTTAAGATTCTACGCCACCATGCAAATGGAAAAAACTAAGGCATTATAAATTGTGTAGAGAAAAACATGATTATCTAACCCATCACAATGATTAAGTGATTACAGAGGCTCGTTTAACGTTACTGTCACAATCTGCTAATGGGCAACCTGAGATATAAATTGACATTAGGTACACGCCAACATTAAGTGGTTCTTTGTGTGCTATAGCTAATATGGGTTACCCACTTGAACCGTCGCAACGAGTAAGACCAAGTGTTCATATTAGAACTCTCAGAAGTCCACTGTACACACAATTTACTAATATCATGAGAAGAATGAAGCATGAGGTCTGTAGGAGAAACGTAACCTATTGAGAGGCAACAAACAAGATTTCAAAGAACTTATATCCTAGGATTTGCAAGAGCTATCGCTTCGACGTAACTGTCCCATGAGGATTAATTTCAAGAGTAATAGGGTTTGATTAAGAGATTTAAAAGATTGCACTGTTTAGATTTGCAACGAATAATCAGGCATCTTTAGTCCATGCGTAGATCAGGACAACATAAGCGTTTGAGGTATGTTTAATAAGGTATTATTTTACTGACACACCTGAGAGATCAGGACATCACGAGTGTTTGAGCTGTGTATAATAGTGTATTTATTGTTTTACTAACATTCCTGAGAGATCAAGACATAAGTGTTTAACGTGTGTTTAATCAGATATTATTTAACTTGCACACCTGAATTTCTGTTGTAATAATCGATAATTTTCAACATGGCATGAAATTAGAGAAGAACACCTGAAGACTATCAGATAAAAACTATAATGCTTGTATGAAAGAACAAGGATTTAAAGAAAGATTGTGACAACTACAGAGGGATATCGTTACTGGGTCAAGTTTGGAAGACACACACAAAGATAACTGAAAAAAATACACCTCACATAGGCCTTGGAAAATAAATAAATTTATTAGCGGAACATAAGAGTAAGCGAAGATAAGTTCTATAGAAGAATTAACTAAAAAATTAATAATTTGGAGTTGCTGCAAGAGTTAAAACGAAACGGATTTATGCTTACTAATATCAAATGAGACAATCTTAATTATTATTTTTTTGGTGCCCTTTTATGTAACATAGCTGTTTGGAGAACATAGTTACAACTTATCAAGATTGAAGGCAAAAGAGACATATGCGACAGCGTAATAAAATATATAGTTTAACATTGTGGTTTTGCAAAGAAGCAGCAGCGATCCTGATACAAGATGCTACAAGATGCTACACGATGCTACAAGATGCTACAAGATGCTAAAGATAGAGTTGTGCAGATACATGTTCGTCTACTCCAGAATGGCACTTGATGATGATTATGCTGTAAGAAAATTCCCATTGATACTTGTGTTTGCAGCCATCCCTATCCAATGACGTCGCAAACTCTCGCAGCGATTCCTTCTATCTACAGATTCGTGATATAGCCTATACAATTCCTGATGGTCTCTGCAGCACATCAGGTTGGTTTGTTTACCTATGTTCCCTTACCTGCAGTATGCACACACCTGTCATCCCAACTCACTTTTCAGGTACACACAAGTTTTCTTTTTTGAATGTTGACATTTTTTTTAGTAGTGAACTTTAGAGAACATGCAATGTCATCTTAAGGTGGTCTTCGTAAATGTTAACACTAATGTCAATCTCTTACTGTCAGAACAATTTTAACCTTTCTAGTATACGAAATTTTAGATGAAACCTTTGTCCCTGCTCACGAAAAATTAGATGAAACCTTTGTCCCTGCTCACGAAACGAAATATTAGATGAAACCTTTGTCTCTGCTCACGAAATATTAGATGAAACCTTTGTCTCTGCTCACGAAATATTAGATGAAACCTTTGTCTCTGCTCACGAAATATTCGATGAAACCTTTGTCTCTGCTAACGAAATATTCGATGAAACCTTTGTCTCTGCTCACGAAATATTCGATGAAACCTTTGTCCCTGCTCACGAAATATTAGATGAAACCTTTTCTCTGCTCACGAAATATTCGATGAAACCTTTGTCTCTGCTCACGAAATTTTAGATGAAACCTTTGTCTCTGCTCACGAAATATTCGATGAAACCTTTGTCTCTGCTCACGAAATATTAGATGAAACCTTTGTCTCTGCTCACGAAATATTCGATGAAACCTTTGTCTCTGCTCACAAAATGTTAGATGAAACCTTTGGCCCTGCTTACACGGATACATCAACAGAAAACACCTGCTAAATACATCTATTCTCAGCCATTCAGATGAGTTTAGAGAAATAATGCCGTGACCATTTCATTGATTTATTCAATGAAAGATTCGTTGCCATGTTTTACTTTCACTCTCAAGTCTTCTTTGCAAAATAATTTGAGAAAGTGCCTCGTGTGTCGTTACATGATATAACAGTGCAAATGTATGTCTTTTCACTAAAGCCACAAGTGGTTATTGATAACCTACACATTTCTTTATTTACTGTGGATGGAATATATTTGTCTCATCTCTGATTTAACTGATTTGTTTCAGACGTTCTTAGAACTATTTATAAATCTATTATATGTTAACTATTGTAGGTTAACTAATACTAATTGTTAAATTGTTTTCTTCTGCCATACATTTTACGAGTACATACATATATTTATCACGTATAGAGAGATATTGATCATGTGCATACATATATTGATCACATACATATATTGATCACATACATATATTGATCACATGCATATATTGATCACATACATATATTGATCACATACATATATTGATCACATACATATACTGATCACGTATATACATATATTGATCACGTATATCGCGATTTGTTTACGGTGTTGTGGGTAACTAAAGAGAACAAACGCTAAATAAAAACATACACAGAGAGATACAGCAACAAGATCGTTATCTGTATCTTGGACTCATAATCACAAATGATGGTAAATGGGAACTAGAGTAACATCAGAATATGAATGGTTAATAGTACTACTCTCAATGACAAGAGGAAAATCATCAGAATATGAATCGTCAATGACAAGAGGAAAATCATCAGAATATGAATTGTCAATGACAAGAGGAAAATCATCAGAATATGAATTGTCAATGGCAAGAGGAAAATCATCAGAATATGAATTGTCAATGACAAGAGGAAAATATTAACATTTAAACAAATTACAAACTAAATATGAGAATTATAAAATGCTGAGTTAATTCTATATTTATTATACATTGATGTATGACTAAAAAATGTGGATAATGAACAAGCAGCATTAATGAGAGAATTGATGTCTTTGAGATGTTAATATAGTATATAGAAGAATAAAGATACCTCCAAGAAAGGAGAAGAAAACAAACAAAGAGGTTCTAACAAAAACACTGCGCATGAAAAAAGGACTATTACAAGAAATAAAAATCCAATAAATAAAATATTTTGGACATATTAAAGGACAAGACGCCGGTTTGAAGACGTTATTTGAAGGTAGAGTCGATGAAAGACGATCACGAAGTAGGCAGAGATACTAGTGGGAGGGAAACATAATGGGATGATCATATTACAATCTAGCAGAGTGCACTATCAAGGCAAAAGACAGAAAATGATGTAGGTATGTTGCAGCAAGGTTGCGCAGACGGCACACAATGATGATGATGGTAATGATTGGTAATATGCTAATTGTTTGCACACATTCTTGGATTACTCATGGATAACTCCTTTATTTCCCATAGAACGTGCATATTTCTGAAGTTATGTATCTTCTATAAACTTGGTTTTGTTCTGTTACTCATACAGCGAACCATATAGTTTTTCTTCCACTGTTGTTTCTCTAGGCCAGTGTGTTTATCTCAGTTTTTGATAATGTGGGCATTCTTGAAAAATATGCTGAGCTGTCTGATGTGTCTGTTCACGTGTACACATGGCTGTGTTGCTAAGCTTGAATTTTGTATACATGTGGTTGCGGAGTCGGTTGTGTGTTGTTCTGTGGCGTAGAATAACAACTTATTTCAGTTTTCATAAAATGGTAGTCGCGGTGTGTTGGTGTTGGCTGTCTAATTTATTTGCTCATCTATTATTTCTGATGGTACGTTATTGGCACATCTGGCCGATCATCTACGGCACTCTCCTTAGCTTTCTCGTCGTTTCCAGGTATTTCACATCCACCACATATCAAATTTCTGCTGAAACTTAGTTCGGTCAATAGTTTCTGCAGATCTGGTAGTTGTCTGAAATTAAGCTATTGGAGTGCTGATTTTGTACCTTTATGGAATATTAGAGGTTATGATCTACCATTGACACTGAGCTCAGAAGTTTTACGATTGTCACCCTGATTGCCTGAATTTCTGTGTCGGAATTATTACATGTTGTTCGATTCTCCGTTGTTTGTTTGATTATATACTTAACATTTTTCGAGAAATATGTGCATGACGAGTATATTACTGCTCGTCCACTTTTCACCGCATTCTCAGCTGATCCACCTGTATAAACTCATGACTAACTAAAATGATGTTCATATATATATATATATATATATATATATATATATATATATATATATATATATATATATATATATATATATATATATATATATATATATATATATACACACACACAATATCTTATTATTGATGGGGTCTTTGTTACCTCTAATATTTTATGGTAGTGTGTCCTGATATAACCTAATTGGACTTCGTCCGCTGGTTGAAAGGGGCACGCCTCTCCAAAAGAGAGGCAAACTCATTAACTACCATGATGTTCACAGTTTCCCTGTAGTGTACACAACGGCGAAATGCTTTGATCGTTTTAAATATATGGTAAGATACTTTTTCAAAATTTTAATTTGACTGTAATAGAAACACATTATTACGGGTCACTTTGGTTCATAGGTGTATCGCGATATATCCATGAATGGGAACGAGAGTATTATTTTTCGTTAACAATATGTATATTCATTTCTGTTGAAACTCCTTTGCATTTAGCTTTAGTTGCGTCTTATGAAGTATTAGTACACATAGTTGCCATCGTCCTGATATAATTGGTCACGGATTTTATCTAGAAATACAACTTGTAACTTGTTATTTGCCAGTAAGAATTCTCAGAATACATGGATTAAAAAAAATTACAAATGAAGCCATCCTGGGAGTTAATGTCTTTCAAAGTTGTGGAGATACAAGTACGTATGCCCCAGAGGGGCATTTGATGATGAGTTGTGGTAGAGAGTTGATATCAATTGATGAGTTGTTGCAGAGACTTGATATCAGTTGATATCAGTTGAAAGAACACATTAGTGCCCAATGGAGATACAAATAGGAAGTAAAAAAAATGGAGATAGCAGGTTATCGTCTTCAAGTGCGATTTCCACAACGAACGTTGATTGCAACGAACCTCCAACATCCTCCGTCTTTTTACGTACGAGTATGTCGCATTCTGATTAATGTATCCAGTTCATCTCATGTTTCCTACCCACTTTATATATACTTGTCTTATATGTTCAGAGAACATGTTATATATTATATATTATATGTTGTCTTATATGTTCAGAAAGTAGTCCGCCAAAATAATCAGACATACTCAGGACTGGACACCACAGGAAAAGTAGGAGCTATTGCGCATTCATGAAGAGGACAGCTGAGTAGAAACATCTAAGGAGAGCTACAGTTGGAACTCTGTGCTCCATGGGAAATTGAAAGGAAATAGAGAGATCATATTCTTCGGCAAGAAATGAATTTAGGTACAACAATATTTATGAATTTTTATTTAGTAGAGAAACACGTTGGTTTGGCATTGTCAGAAATACGCTGGATCAGCTTTGTCAAAATCTGCCGAAGTCAGATGTACCGGGCCATTGGCGCAAATAAAACGGTGACACCACTCATGTCCATTTTCTGGACTATATCATGCTGGAAATCTAGTACGACACATTGTCCTGCAACAAGAGAGATCCAGTGGGAGTTTGAGAATGAACGCTGAAGAAGAAGAAGAAGAAAAAAGCCTAGAAATAAATACGATGGGTTAGCTTTGCCAGAGATACGATAGTTTAACCTTATCAGAAATACGATGGTTTAGACTTGTCAGAAATACGATTATTTAGCCTTATCAGAAATACGATGGTTTAGCCTTGTTAGAAATACGATGGTTTAGCCTTGTCAGAAATACGATGGTTTAGCCTTGTCAGAAATACGATTATTTAGCCTTGTCAGAAATACGATGGTTTAGCCTTGTCAGAAATATGTCTGTTCAGCAAGAAATATAGGGAGACATATAGATCAATTATCAGAATCACATTACGCTCGGACATCACGTTAAACACAGGAATAACGTTAAAGGCAGGAATCACGCTAAAATTATTTAGCGAGTCATTAAATATGTAAATTTATTGGTGTCATTGCTACAATCATACATTTGTCATGAAAAAACATTTGTTTGGTTTGTAATTTGAGTTTGCGGCGAGTATAATTATAGACTGAAATACGCCAGGAAAAAAAGAGTTTGTGTGTCATATTTTATTTATAATTTAATAAATCAGTGAAGTAATTTGCTATAACTTCTTTCGTAGGCATGTAAGGGGTACAATCTTTTAGAACACAGGGTCTGCAATTAACAAGTTTATTTGTTAAAAGCTCAGTACAAGTTGAGATACAGTGGTTCAGACTAAGAATAAATAATTCTCAACAACAGCTGCCTGACAGCTGAAAATAAAAACAATGGGAGACTTATGAAAGAATTGTTAATTGTAAATAAAATACACTTGCAAGATACCGTGCCAGAATAAAAGTCCACAATGGAATAAAAAATTTTGACAAAAACACTAATATATCGCCTCTCGTCTAACAGTAAAGAATGTCGTATTGTACTTCCAGCGTGTTCTACTGTCAGAAATGTCATTGGAAGGTGTCAACTTCAAGGTCTGACCCACAGGATAATCAGGCCCAAATTAGTGCGGAGTCCGTGAGAATGGCATTTCCATTCTCAGTTTCAACAGGTGTTTAAATAAACAAAGTCGTATCCTATTTTGATATAATTTGGAGGTGTTGCTTGACGTCCGTATCTGTTCTATTTATGATTATTTCTCACACCCACGCCATACCTTCAGTTGATGTAAAATAACCAACACTACATTATATAATTATTTCAAGTTGATTCTTCAGTAGTGAACACTTTTATATAATGGCTATCCACATTAAATTGTCTGGTGGGCCCAGAGATGTCATGCACACCAGAGTGCACAGGCCGGCGCTACATAGCTGGTCGAGCATCAGGGTCAGCGAACCACAGCTGGCCAAGACCCTCAGTACACTTCCACTAAGTGGGCCTGGAAACAGGAGTGCAGCAATCCTGCTGTAGCCTGGCCAAGTACTAGGGATCGAAGATACGGGAATGCCAACCCGGCCCAAAAAAATGCTGGCTGAAGACGGATGTGTCAGGTCGAAAGGCGCAGATAACGCAGCGTGCTGTAAAACATGACACAACGCAGATCACCCTCATACGTCCTTCTCAGGACGGTCAGCGGAATGCTTTCAGAGGGTCCGCCGCAAGGCGTACGAAGAAGAAGAAGAAGAAGAAATTGTCTGGTCACTACACTTTGTGATTGTTCAGTCTGTAAGTGTCCAGTCTGTAAGTGTCCAATGAGGATGTATCGTTGTTCTGTAGTGAGATGACCCATACTTTCGCATTGAATTTTCAACTAAATTTCTTCTTCTTCAGCCTTCATTCTCAAACTCCCGCTGGATCTCTCTTGTAGCAGGACAATGGTACTACTAGATTTCCAGCAGGATGTAGTCCAGAGAAAGAAAATGCATCGTGTCACCGTTTTAATTGGCGCCAATGGCCCGACACACCCATATTCGGTGGACACTTAATTTATCAGGAACCATCAATCTTTTATCGATGTTCCTTCAGCAACGAACACTGTGCTTAGGCCAGAAACCAAAGCTCTCCAGTTCGAGCGATGTGATGCTACAGTGTATTATATGTTGATGAGACCCATAGTCATGCTCTCTTTGACGGTTGTTCTGCGAAGAGTCACTCTTGGACTTCCTCTTTTTATTTTTCCATCTGGTACTCATTTTAATACTTGTAGTGGCATCTGTTTTTATTCATTTAAGTACATGACCAACATAAGTCTATTATTTTCTTCTTATTGAAATAGAAGTATTTTGCGATGTTTACGTCACTTTGAATTCAGTATCAACAACACATTGAGTCGGTCACTATGTAGCTACATATCAAGATGAACGAAAATAGGTAGAAGTTTTATCAAAATAAGACATAAAACTACCTAACAACGAGATACAGAGCCAGACGACGTTTCCACTAAAAAGTCTTCACCAGGACAAACAAAAGACAAAGACAACAGTACAACGAATCTTACATCGAGACAAACATGGTTATGCTCCTTAATTTATCCTTATTTATCTTATTTTACTTGATATCACATCTTATCTAATTTCACTCCTCACCTTCTTCTGTGCACTTTTCCCTATTCACTTACCCCTATCTTCTCCCTATACCCTCTTCTTCCCTGCTATGCTGCTCCATCTGTGCTTCCTCCGCTATATTTTCGATATCTCTTCTTTTCTTTCCTCCCTATCATAACCATTGTTCTCTCTCTCTCTATATAGTACTTTCAGATCAAATTGGCGGGTTAGAGGAAATTTTTGTACTCGCCAAATGTTGCCCTTGGGCCATATGCTCAGAAACTCAAACATGACCAAGTATCAATTGTAGAGAGATGGCGCACCATTTGGCGATGACAAGTTTGCCAATTTGTTTATTGATGTTGTAGCCTAAGAGTGACCTTCTGTTCTATAGAGCTTGAATTGCTGATTGCACTTTCTGTTCTATAGAGCTTTAATTGCTGATTACATTTTCTGTTCTATGAATTTGAAGTGTTGATTGCATATTCTGTTGTATAGAGCTTGAAGTGCTGCTTTTATTTTCTGCTCTATATAATTTGAAGTGCTGATTTTACATTCTGTTCTATAGAGCTTGAAGTGCTCAAATTATTTTCTGTTCTATAGAGCTTAAAGTGCTAATTTTACTTTCTGTTCTTTAGAGCCTTAAGTGCTAATTTGTCTGTACTATAGAGCTTTAAGTGCTACTTTTAATTTTTGTTATATAGAACTTAAATTTCAAGTCTGAGAAGATGACTCTGTAATCATGTGTGGGAAGTGATAAGCCTTTTATATTGAGCATTTGATTACATGGCTGGAGTCATAGAGAAGTTCAGCATAACTAGTAAAAAGTTGGTGTCTTGGAATGGGCACAGTGAACCCTATCTGGGCTGCACTAGATTGGAGCATGCAGTGCATAGATATTATATATATATATATATATATATATATATATATATATATATATATATATATATATATATATATATATATATATATATATATATATATATATATACATTTTGTTTACATCCACATTTGAAAATTCAATTAGAATTATGACCTTGCATAATAGTTCGTAGATGGCTAATGAGCCCTATTCGAGCTGTAAATGTCTTTGGACAGTTCTGACAAGGAATGACCACTGTAGACGGATTTTGGTCTATCCGTGACTGTCTAGCTACTCTCCGCTGTTGAGCTGCAGCATTTCTCGTTTTTTCGGAAGATGCGCTCTTTTTGACTGTAGTGCGCTATGTAGATCTATTTTGTGCAAGTTTTTCCCATGTGTCTTGATCTATTTCAAACACTTTCAGTGATGTCTTTAACGAGTTCTTGTAGCGCTTCTTTTCGCCACATTGAAATTGTTTACTCTTCCCCAGTTCACCATAGAGAAGTATCTTTGGCAGTCGATGCTCTGGCATACATGCCAAATAACAGACCTACCATATACATAGATAAACAACTACCTTCCTGGTAGTGTACTTCTTCTTCTTCTTCTTCAGCGTTCATTCTCAAACTCCCACTGGATATCTCTTCTATCAGGACCATGGTCCTATTAGATTTCCAGAAGGATGTAGTCCAGAGAATGGAAATGCGTTGTGTCGCCGTTTTATTTGCGCCAATGGCCCGATACATCCGTCTTCGGTGGAGGTAGTGTACAATTTATTTTCTAGCTCCAGCCCGGGGTTGGGTAGAATATCCAGACTCCCCTGTACAATATTTCATGGTTCAAATGGCATGAGACAAAGAACTGTTGGATTAGTAAACAACCAACTAGAGATTTCAAATTACCGTTATCCCTGCTGTTTAGCTAGAGTGGATATCTCTAATGAGATCGATAATGATTGGGTGATATTTTTGCATTATGTCTGTTCCTTGTTTTTGCTTTATATCTCATCCAACGTCTGGTCCGATCACCTTGACAGTGCATTCCTTTGAATTCATTAAGAATCATTCTTCTACTAAATGATAAGGGAGCCGCGTAGCGCAGTGGTTAGCGCACTAGCGGAAATGTTTTCCAGATTGCAACGGCTCCTGGTCGACCCACCTTAATGGGTACCGGTGAGAGAGAGGAGACAGTGGCGTAACGTGGGTCAATGGCGCACGGGGATGGAATCATAATTTCCCGCCCTTGTGACATTAAAAAAATATGGCAGTGATTGAGAAAGCCTGGACGAAAATAAATTTGTCGCCCTCCCGATGGTGCTGCCCGGGCGGTCCGCACCTCAGCCCCCCTCTCGCTACGCCACTGAGAGGAGATGGCTACCACCCTCATTTGCAGAGCCTCTGAAATGTGAGATCGCTAACATCTCACACCACTACGGCATTAATAAATGCTATGGGTTGCTTTACTTTTTTTTATTCTTCTAAAGTGATACCATTTGACTTTTCCCGTGATATCCATTGGCCTTCGAAATAAAGTATACCTCGTCTTCTTCTTCAGCGCTCATTCTCAAACTCCCACAGGATTTATCTTGTAGCCGGACAATGGTCTTACAGATCTATATCATAATCTATATTATACATGTCAATGTGAACGACATATCCTTACTGTCCGTTTAATGTTGTATGTTTTAATTTTTTTATAATTTTTGTCTTGATAAAGGCCTTTTGGTCGAAACGCCGATGTTTGTGTGTTATTGTGTGTGTTTTGAGTGATAAGTAAAACATCATTACCCTATTCCTAGATTTACCTACAGAGTCCTATCAGATTTCTAGCAAGATTCCAGATAATGCAAATGCGTTGTGTCTCCGTTTTATTTGCGTTACTGGTCGAATCATCCGTCTTCGGTATACAGTATAACATAAATTTATACAAAGTATACAGAAAGCTACCAATAAAATTCATGTTTGTGTTTACAACCAAGTGCTATCATGACGTGTACCGTACCAAATCATTGTATATCTAGAAAAGTGTGGATCAACCTAACATGTTTAGCTGTAGTCTTCTTCGTCTTCTGCCTTGGTTCTCAAGCTTCTGAATATTATCAGAACGTAGTCCGGAGAACGGAATGCACTGTCATCGTTTACAGCTTAGTTGCGATATCTGCACATTTCGGTCTGGCGCAACCGATCTAAGCATGACTTATGGGTAACTTTGACCTTATATGGGATGAACCCCGCCGAAGACGGATGTGTCGGGCCATTGGCGCAAATAAAACGGCGACACAACGCATTTCCATTCTCTGGACTACATCCTGCTAGAAATCTAGTAGGACAATGGTCTTGCTACAAGGGAGAGCCAGCGAGAGTTTGAGAATGAACGATGAAGAAGAAGATATGGGATGAACCAACTTCACCCCAAAGTCTGCTTAGTCGCTCGTACGACATGGGTGGAAGGTGAACAGCGTTGATATTCGTTGCTCCTCTTTAAGGCCCGGCAACGTACGATCATAGCTGTAGTTTCTAGATATTATCGTTCAGTATTGTGACATTACTTTCTGAACGTTGTGAAAGATTTTCATTCATTGCGTTAAATGAATTGCATTTTGGCTGAATTCTAACTCGTGAATTTGTCCTACAGAAACATAATTACTACCTCTAAACAACAGAAATGGGCATAGTGTAAGAATAACTATAAAACTAAACATCAAATAGTATGTTTGTCCCTTTTTTTCTACTGCTAAAATGTATTTCAGTTTTTCATGTAATGTAATTGAATATCACGATAGAATAAATTATTTGAACTTCTCTTAAAACTTCTGTAGGCAAAATATGCAAAGTAGCAAGTCTGTGTCTTGTCCAATATATGTACTTTCAAGTGCAAGATCGTCGTTTGGCAACAAGGCCAAAAGGGCAGAAGTGTTAGTCTAGCAGTGCGTGATATGATGTCTGTTTCTTTGTGAACAACTATAAGAGCTCAACTCTTAAGATCCCAAAATACACATACGTTTCGGATCTTAGAGAGGTTACTAATGCTCACTGAGTACAGAACAGAATCCCTGTAATGTATCCGTACCTTGCGCAGGACCGGATTGTTATCCTTGGTTCACGCCAACGAGTGCAATGTTTTTATTGTATTATTTCTGTCAAACATTAGAAGAAAGATGCTTTACTGGACAGCTGCGGTTGTTTGTCAGAAATGTTCATCTGAAAATGAGGATGTTCTTAAATGCTAAGTATTGTTTTGACAGAACACGAAGCTCAGAGCGGCTTTAATTGTAAGCACAAGCATCTACAGGTGAAATGAGGGAGGGTTACCATATAATATATTTTACGGGGACTGGCATCTTTGTACCTAACAAAGTCGATAATAGATAACAATTGCTGCAAAATTGTAGTCTGACAGGTTAAAACAGGAAACGGGGTAATGAAGTTTTCTTAAGCACTGGAAATTACCACGGCCTGCCAGGAGTACAGCCAGAACATACGTCAGGACCAACTATCTCATAATTCTCCTGTTAGATTTGTGGATATATCCGCAATAATAGTAAATCTAGCGTTTCCCATCACATAACAGTCTGTCACAAGGGGACAATCGTGCAATGTCCGCTGGCCAACAACTCTTTGTAATCCAGGAGGATTTTTTGATAGAAGACAAAAGTAAGAAATTGAGACATGATGTGACAATATTGGTTTACTTTCACAGGTGACAGGTTGTCTGCATATTCCCCAACTTTCTTTAGTCGTCTCTTACGACATGCCTGGAAAGAAGACCGTGGCCGTATTCTTTGCTCCCCGAACTAGAAGCACAGGATCTTGATTCTTGATTAGGAACAAGCGTCACAGCACTGGGGACATTGCCATATATGCTCTGCTTGCCGTTCCGTCAGTCATCTAAAAGTGTATAAGCTCAGTGTCCCAGTCAATAGTGGATTACGCGTTCTTCTAATCTGTTCGGAGAGGGAGCACTTTCTCCCATCGCCTATAGTCACTCCCATTTCTAGTATTCTTTGAATATGTACATTGTCTCGTTCGACCTCGTCCTCGTATTTTTGTAGGATATCCCTGACTGCCCTAATCAATTCAATCATGTATCTTCTTCTGATCTCAGTGTCATTCACCAAAACTTTACCAGCCAACAAATCTGCTATTTTGTTTCCCTTAGCCCAAGAATGACTTGGATAATGGATCCATGTAATACTCTGCGCGTTGCTGAGAAGAGTGACCCACTCAGTTCTGATCATACACTTTTCTATCTTGCGCAGCATACTTTGAGAGTCCGATAGAACCACCGAGTCTGTTAGTGATTCTATCAGTCCAGAACATGGTTGCCACGAGGACGAGACCTTGAGAAGATCCGAGCACTTACGGATCGATGGTTTCGACGTGCAGTGAGGATGATCAACACTAAAGCAGAAGAAAGGTTGATTCTTGTTTCTTGATTCTTGTTTCTTGATTCTTGATTCTTGATTCTTGTTAACCTAAAAATTCTCTTCTGATGAGATGCGGAATAAATAATACATAACAAAAATAACCTTAAAACTTTCTATTAAAAGTGCACGACGTTGTGAGGTTTCTTTGTCTCCTGTACCAGTTAGCATTGTGTGTGTGATGATGTTGAGACACGTTTAAGCTGTGCCGCATGCAGAGCTGTCACATTTACTTTTCTTCTCTTGTCAAACAAAGCAACAGGCATAGGATATATGGCATTCTTGGCACACCAGGAAGCGTGCGCCGATGTAACAATAAGCTTACTGCGACTTAAATATATAATATAAGCATACAGCGGGCGATTAGAGGTAGTAAGGGAAATAGAAAGACGAAAGGCCGTACAAGCAGATATAGATAGATAGATAGATAGATAGATAGATAGATAGATAGATAGATAGATGGATGGATGGATGGATGGATGGATGGATGGATGGATGGATGGATGGATGGATGGATGGATGGATGGATGGATGGATAGATAGATAGATAGATAGATAGATAGATAGATAGATAGATAGATAGATAGATAGATAGATAGATAGATAGATAGATAGATAGATAGATAGATAGATAGATAGATAGATAGATAGATAGATAGATAGATAGATAGATAGATAGATAGATAGATAGATAGATAGATAGATAGATCGATCGATCGATCGATGGATGGATGGATGGATGGATGGATGGATGGAAGGATGGATGGATGGTAGATAGGTAGGTAGATATGTAAGATGGGTAGGTAGGCAGGCAGGCAGACGGACGAACAAACGGACGAGCAGACAGACCAGGATCAGACCAGACTAGATGACTAGACCAGATAGATAGACAGACAGACCAGACAGACAGACCAGACAGATATATATAAAAAAGAGATGGATGGGTGGGTGGGTGGTCGGATGGATCGGTGGATGGATGGATAGATGTATAGTTTTGTATGTATGTGTGTTTAGATAGGTATGTAGGCATATAGATGCCTGACATATCATACAACCTACAGGAGACCAAAATAAAGATAGACCAATCAAAGATCAGATACTGTCACGACAGTTAGAATATACATAGAATGTGTATGTGAATGTGAATGCGAATTCCAAATGTGCCTATTCTGGACTTATAATTGTTTTTGCCAGGATTTCAAAGTGCATTCCAGTGTATTTTCTATATTTGAATACCCTCATGAATAAGTCACCAGAAAATCACCCATTCTATGATTGAAGGAGGAGTGTCTCTACAGGAAGTATAAACATTCATTCAAAACATGAAAGCATAAAGTGTTTACCGTAGTGGTTGTAAAAACAGCCCCCCCCCCCAAAAAAAAAAAAAAAAAATCCAAAAAAGAATATTTGCGATTCCATTTTGGGAGAGATTTTCTACCGTACTCTAAAAGTACGTGTATATTTTTTCAAGACCTAATAATTATTTAACTTATCAAACATTGTCCATAGTTACCTTTCTGTGATCCCGCTAAATGGGTCATTCACCCCCAACACCCAAATTGATGTCCCCTTCCCTAGGAGAATCATCTATCCCAGTTTTAGAACCGCTTTAGCAGATCTATTGGATGCACTTTAACATAATACAAGAAAGTGACTGGACAAGTACGGAATAAAGGCGCACCTGATAATTGAAATCAATTTAAAGTGAAACTGTTAGATGAGGCTTAGAATATAGCACGTGTAAGAATATTTGTTGATACAACTTGGAAAGTGATTGGTGAGTTCTTACGTAAGAGTAAAGTCCAATGTTTTGCCACGAGGAAATATCAAATCATAAGTGTTCAGAAAAATAAAGAAATTAGAGCTGCAAGATGTAGGGGAATCACTGTATTGTACTCTGACTATACCATATGTATTCCGTCCTTGTCAAGAAGCGGCACGCAACTTGTCGACAGTACTGCTCATAGAACATAATTCCGTAATTTCAAGATCGATATCTCCACAAGAATCTCCGCAAATAATCCACTTTCCAAACATTACTTAGGTAGCGAGATTCGAACCCGCAACCTCTTGAGCGCTGAACTGAGACATTCGGCAGTACAGAAGAGTTAACTGCAGAAAGTAAACACGCCTTAACTCGTTACGTTGTTCATTATTGTCCTGTTATTTGTTGGTCACTATTAATATACTTGGAGTCGCCCGCCAAAAATAGCCATAGATCATTGAAATAACGGCAATAAATAAAATCATCATTCTAATTCATCAGTCCACAGGTCTGTACTGGATCGTCACTCTGAATCCTGGTCGTAGCTGTACGGTTTAATCATTGCATCATGGAGATCCCCCAACTATTTATCAGAAGTGGGACTTGGATCTACGCCCACATTAATTGTGACCAAACACTCACCTATCATATATAGTAAGACTAACCTTGAGTCTTGCATCTTATACCACTCGACCACCCTGACACACTCGTATAATGGTACACGAAAAATAGGAAATACCAGTAGCTAGAAACTTCAATAAGTCTGACAGTGTTTGGTGCGTACAAGAAAATTATACAAGCAAAAAAAAAAATGATCACCCGAGTATCCATTACCTGCGTCGTTCGATGTGAATAAAACCTGATCTGATTATATTTCAATATTGTTGCCCATGAGATCAGGTAAGGTAATAAACAAAGATCATTATAAATCGATAGTCCTACACGCCAGTTGCTTGTTTGACTATCCCCATGGTGGGTGTAGAACAGTGTTTCCCAAAGTGGTCTAAATGGACGCCAGGTGAAAAATATTGGAAGTACACAAGATGTTAATGGGAGCCCACGCAAGTGGACCCCATTTAGGCAAGTCATCACGAACATTCAGCCGCTTCGTAAATGTCTTATTACACATAAGACAGATAGTGTGTAAATAATAGACATATCATCATCAGGTGCCCATGCCGACTGGCGTAGGCGGTCATAGCTCTCCACAGCTCTCTGTCCACAGTATTATGTATCACGGTAGTTGTTGTTTCCTTGCCGTGCCAGGCTGTCAAACTATCTAATATTTTCTCACGTTGTCGCCCTCTGTCTCTATTGCCTTCAATTTTGCCTGTTGTGACTATGTTCTCTAAACCTGTCTGTCTCATGAAATGGCCAAAAAAAAAGGTTGCCTTTTTCTTATATTGTTGATTAAGGTCCGTTTCGCATTTGACTCTTTCAACACCTCTACATTAAATGTTCTGGCAGTCCGTGGTATTCTCAGCATTCTTCTGTAGAACCACATCTCTGTTGCCTCTAATTTCCCACTTTCCAGTTTGTTTATTGTCCAAGACTGGTATACATATGTTAGTATAGGGGGTTATATAGCACCGCAGAACTCTCTTTCTCACCTCTAAACATATAAATTACTTATAAATAAATTATATGTATAAATTATATTTAATAAAATTGATCAAGTACCTATCTGTTTCGTGGTGTGTTTATTCATGTGCAATTATTTTACATGTTTTCATACAAAGAGCAGCGCATCGTGCACATAACAATAACACGTATTCAAAGTTGTAACAAACATATTTACCACTCAACATTTTGAAAAATCAGATGGGGACCAAGGTGGACAGTATGACCGCTTAAATTACAAATACAGACGATTATAGTTTATGAGCGATATCTCACTACGCATATCAAAATCGGAAAAGTCTCATACTATTGGGGAACAGCTGATTGGGCCAGCCGCTGAAGAGTTATACTCAGATCTACACAAGCCTGCATATATAAAAAAGATATTGGTACCGTATCCTACTCAGGACGTAACCATCACCCCAGGAATTTTTTAGCTGTAATCATATAGATACGTTCAGTAGTTTGCTATTATTTCTGAAATGTCCAGATGCTCAAATGCCTGTGGCGGGATCGAACTCGTTACCTTGGCCGTCACAGACGCGCTCTGTACCACTTCGCCACAGGGCCGGATATACTCAAACGAATTCATTTGAGCAGCAACACAGATCAATGACGTATATATGATATGAGCTATGGTGTTAAAAAGCTTCGTGAGTAATTATCATCTGCCAACGAACCATTTCTCAATTCAACTGACGAGTCAAAATTGCCTGATATTGAAGCACTATTATTAGTATATATTCGTTTCGTTATGAATCAAGGAATTTATGAAAAACTGTTCTTTGTGAGAACTTTGACAAAATACACTAAAGGGGAATCAATATTCATTGTTCTGAAGTATTATTTCATTGAAAAATAATCTCCGTATAAAATATAATATCGATAGCAGTATATGGAGCACAAGGCATGTTTGAAAGCTGTCGCGGTTCTTTAAGTAATTTATAACAAAATATACCCGGGGTGTTTGGAAATTCAGTACGTCATTCATGGACAGCATTTAGTAGCTAAAAATCTGTGTGCCGTGTTGCATCAATCTCTTCATTTCGTCATAAACGCAGTAAACAATATTCGTAGCAGCGCGTTGAATTCTATAATATTTGCGCAATTCTGTCATAAAAATTATGATGAATTTCATAAATTACTCCTTGACAATACTGTGTGCTGGCTCTCGAATGGCTTAGGTTTGACAAGATTCTTTTCACGAATTGAGACCGTTTCAAAGTTTGTGGATGCTAAAGATCCCATTTTGAAATAAAATTTAATCAAATGAAAACCAGACAATGCCTACCTAACAAATATGCTCAACTAAATTTAATGAGGTTAATTTGCAGTTACAAGATGGCAGCCTTTTTAAAAAAAAAAACAAACCCCATCTTTGCAGATTTTCAGATTTTGCAGAATCGCAAGAAGCAAAACATTCAACGGCGCCAAATTTCAATGTTCCTCAACTTCTCACTGATAAACACACAGGGTGATGATGTGTTGGTCTACGTTAAACATTTAAATGTTCTTTACATAGACTTTAAAACAAGGTTTGAGGATGTTATGACTATGACAATACCACAATGTATTATCAATACATACGGTGACACAGAGGAATGGGATATTATATTACAAGAAGGGCTGATCGGAACAAGCACGAACGTATAACTTAAGTGCAATTCAGAAAGGGGTATCAGAAGTTCTGCCTTCAGAAAAATATACATGTTGCGTATCCAACATAATAGACTATAGCAAAACTTGTTGATAGATTTTCCATCTTCATATCCTGTGGAAAGGAGTTTTAGCGCGGTTGCCAATCTTCTTACGATGCAAAGAAATGGAATGTAAATCATTGGACGTGGAGATTTAAGACTGCATCACTAACGTTAAGTAAATATTGAACAATTGCTATCAGAGCATCAGGTTCGTCACTCTCATTACCAAATTATTTGTGTATTAATGTTGTGTATCTTACTTACTTATCCGATCCCCCGGGGTTGCGAGAGTTCACCCTTTCTTCCCTGTGCCAGGTAGTGGTAGGTGTGGGTCTTCTTCAGCTGTCTTGTGTCTGTATAAATGGTATTAGTGATGGATGGGTTGGTAGT
This sequence comes from Meghimatium bilineatum, assembly GCA_034231615.1. Taxonomy (NCBI): domain Eukaryota; kingdom Metazoa; phylum Mollusca; class Gastropoda; order Stylommatophora; family Philomycidae; genus Meghimatium; species Meghimatium bilineatum. The sequence goes on from CM067312.1 coordinate 39,351,948, forward strand.
AATAGTTATTTTCGTAGATCTTGTAGTGTAGGGTATTTAATACGACGTTCTTGTTGCGGTTATTCTTTTCTAGAGCTTGCTTTCAACCCAGAGGGCTGATCTAACAAAGTAGTCTGGGACCAGAAACACAATTTTCCAACTGGTACGATGCTGTTTTGTCTAGTTTTTAACCCAGAATCCCATCTCTGGGATGTGGATCTGAGGTATGCTTCATCACTCCCCCACTTACAGTCTGCCGACACACAAGACATGTGCCATGTCTGTCAAAATTGGAAAGACGTGTAGGATCATCACGTTCTGATTCGGATGATTTTACATCAAGTTTTCCCATCCTCAAGTTGGTTTCTGGTTGTCAGTTCGACCGACATACAACATCAAACAAATGAGATCTTGACAGTCCGGGTCACAGGACCTAGGTTCTATAACGGAGTGTAATGCTACAAGGTGGAAAACCCTCTACTCAGGGAGAGGGGGGGGGGAATGATCAGCAACAGGACAATGCAACATAAAAAAATATAAATGTAAAGAAATAATTCTGTGGGGTTTTCACACAAAAAAGAACAACCTCACTATACAGTCATATCATCTTCTAAATATACAATTTTGCATGGTGATTGATCCCAATGCTGGTAGGAGAACGTGGCCAGTTTTAGTTTCTAGCTTGTGGCGGCTGGACAAAGCCCCCATCTCCACGACAAGGAGCTCGCCTCGATGGTTCTGATTTGTTTTACTCCAAATCCAAAAACATTACCTGCATTATGTGTCTTCCTAATAAAAGTTATGAATAAACATTGTAAATGTTATTTTAAAAAAATAATTTTCCACTCTACAAACAAAAACCTATCAATGTGAGCAGCAATGTATCAGATGTCACAAACACATTTTCAGTTTACATGTTTAGGTAAATGCAATATTAAGCAAGTCTATGAAAACAAAACAAAAATCGGCAAAGGTTCTACGGTGACAAAAAGTTTGGGAATCACTGTACTGGTGCAGAACAACAGTAAATCCGCGTCATACCATTGAAGCTTGTGGGAGCGGTTTAAACATATTATTTTTGTTGCACCGCACGAAATGTCTGAGCAGTGACCCAGCAGAACAATTACCATGCAACAATGAAAACGAAGTAGATAATAATTACTTAAAGCTAGTCCACCCTCTTTTATTTATTTATTTTTTTCAAATTTCACGACGGTAATAATTCCAAATTCTTTTAGAAAAATATGGTATCTCCTTTCAGTTATTTCTCTACACCCAAACACGATGACCTGTCGTGGAATAAATTGGAATTGAGGAATTCAAGCCTGTCTGGTTAGGTGTGCACCTTTCAACTATGGAAATTCCAGCTTAGTTATGTCAAGACATATGACTATTAAAAACTGTATGCGCCCTGCACTAACTATTAAGCCTGCAGAAGATAGCCTGTTCAATTTTTGCTGACAAGCTAGAACGTGTGAATTAGCCTATGCACCGATATCATGGAACTACTGGCATCCCCCAATTGTGACCAGTCACCCCTAGCAAATGTCATATGGTATTCATACTAACTGTTCATTTATGACATACAAGAGTAAAAGAAACCATATTCAACCATCTCGGATAGGCCTAGCACACAAGGTTTTGTCATGCCACTAATTCACTACACATTATTAGTATTTGAAAAGACTGCTCCTTCCAGATACTACAGTGGCTATCGACGGTAAGGCCAACGAGCAGAATTGAAATAAGCCTTCATATGTGATGATTTTGATAATTTATATGATTTTCGTTTGTGATAACGTGTGGAACCTGCCAACGAAATGCACGGAAATAATTGAAAACGACTATGAAAATTTGTTTTGATTGTGCTTGTAGGTCTGTAATTGCCAATAGCCACGATTCTAACATGTTTGTAACACCCACAAGTTTAGACGTCCGGTATTCTATAGGTATGTGATGAGAACTACGAGTCAGAGGTCCAGTATTCTATCGGTCCATGATGACACCCACGAGTGAGACGTCCAGTATTCTATAGGTCTACGATGAGACCCACTAGTTAGAGGTCCAGTATTCTATAGGTCTGTTATGAGAAGTTAGAGGTCCAGTATTCTATAGGTCTATGATGAGACCCACTAGTTAGAGGTCCAGTATTATATAGGTCTATGATGAGACCTACTAGTTAGAGGTCCAGTATTCTATAGGTCTGTTATGAGAAGTTAGAGGTCCAGTATTCTAGGTATTCTAGAGTTATATAGTATTATATAGTATTCTAGATTATTCAGTATAGGTCTATGATGAGACCTACGAGTTAGAGGTAAAGAATTCTATAGGTCTATTATGAGACCCTCATTTTTCTATCGATATTGAAGAATAAGCATAACGTAGGGTACCACTCCTTTCCCTTTTCGATTTTCATTAATAAAGATGGTCATCAAAATGTCCACAGAAATGAAGCGATTAGATTTGTATTTAGTTCAGTATACCTTCCTCTTACAGCCTAGCGTGTCAAAGTCATATCTACAGCCACTGTTTTCAATGTTTAACGTGTCAAAGTCATATCTACAGCCACTGTTTTCAATGTTTAACGTGTCAAAGTCATATCTACAGCCACTGTTTTCAATGTTTAACGTGTCAAAGTCATATCTACAGCCACTGTTTTCAATGTTTAACGTGTCAAAGTCATATCTACAGCCACTGTTTTCAATGTTTAACGTGTCAAAGTCATATCTACAGCCACTGTTTTTAATGTTTAACGTGTCAAAATCATATCTACAGCCACTGTTTTCAATGTTTAACGAAACTTCATTGCTGTTTTTAATTTTCGCTTGCTGTTTTATGGTTTTGCAGCAGTTTTTATCTAAGCGGCCCGGGACAGAATAAAATTGCTACACAATGGGATTTTGGCTGCTATTTCGTGGTCGCCTACCGTATCAGGCTCATTGGCTAATGGGAAATCTAAACTAATTTGACTAGATTTTCATTGACTGTTGCACAAAGCATAATTATAGTGGGAAAAAATTAAAATAAAGGAGTCAAATGAGTCTTAGAAAGTCTTAAATTTCCATTAGCCAGTAGGTCTTATAATGTAGACGGTCTTGCCTATTACCTCTCATTATATTAGGTCCATGTTACACAAGCATTGTCCTGCTCTATAGTGGACTGGTACAGGGCGCGGCTGTGGCGGCCCCTTGGCATGGGGTTCAAACTTTTTGTGCATCCGAACCGTTAAGAAAGCAATAGGAAACTACTGAACGTATTTAATTTTGATTAGAAAATCAGTACAATAAAAATGAAATGCTTGGTTGATGGTTACATCTTCACTAGGGTATGCTACCAATATTCTGTTGTAAACAAGCATTGTTTATAAATTGCTTGGATTATTGACGCTCCTAGAAGGATTTCATACGTTCACTTTCCACCAATTAACAATAAGAACTGTATGACACGTCAAGCAAATCTTGCATACACCATTGACTGCATATTTTGATACAAGTTTTACTGACTCTGCCAATACTTATACTCTGACATTCCATGGAATTATTATTTTCTAGAACAAATATGGGAACGCCAAAAGGAGGAGGGGAATTGTTATTCACTGCATTTACGCAGCAGACACACAAAGTGTGGACATGTATTGTGTGGGTTCACTTCTAATATATGTACCGAGGGTAACAACCAGTGAGGAATTTGGCCATAAACAGTGTGTGGTATGATTTACATTTGAATATAGGTAACACTCTTGGATTAGTTGAACACTGTTAACAATGTCTGTGATGTCCGCTGTGATGTCCGATGTGATGTCCGATGTGATGTCCGATTTGATGTCCGGTGTGATGTCCGATTTAATGTCCGGTGTGATGTCCAATGTGATGTCCGATGTGATGGAATAAAGTAATGGCTATGTGTTTCCTGGGTTCGATACGGGAGACAAAAATAGCGATACTGCTGTCTGACATGCATGTCGTAAGTGACTGCTAAAAAGATTTGGGGTTGGGACAGATGGTCAAGGTTCAAAAGTCACGATAGTTGTCAGATTTGTCAGGCCAAAAGGTACAGTTATTACAGCTAAGCTGTAAACCATGACGCAAATCATTGCGTTCTCCGAACTTCATTTTTCTAATCTGTAGGACTTTGAGAACGCACAAAGAAGAAGCAGATAACTGAATCTGTAACTAATCAAATGTTTATGTGATCTCTGATCATATGGAAGATTTCTGAAGACTCATACATCGTCTGCTTTGAGAGAATCAAATCAGAAGCGCATGTCTCAAAATTGTGTTTAAAAGTTACAACAAAATTACCAGCTAAACAGAAGAGTCTATTAACTTGTAGCATTGATTCCCAATACTGCCAAGAGCAAATATCTGGGGTGTACCAAAAAAATCACAGGAACCTACATAAAAAATAATGTGGAGAAAAAATAATATGGAGTCAGAAGTAAAGATCAACAGTTTAGCATATGCAACACGAGTGACAAACTCATCCGACCTCAGCGGTTCTATCATCACTATGGCTTGTATTTCATCCCGCCTCAGAATTTCTATCACTATGGCTTGTATTTCATCCCGCCTCAGAATTTCTATCACTATGGCTTGTATTTCATCCCGCCTCAGAATTTCTATCACTATAGCTCGTATTTCATCCCGCCTCAGAATTTATATCATCACTATAGCTTGTATTTCATCCCACCTCAGAATTTCTATCACTATAGCTTGTATTTCATCCCGCCTCAGAGTTTCTATCGTTATCATGTTGATTTGTATTTCAAAGCTGCGATTTATCATGAGACAGTTAAGAACGAAATGTATGCCCAAACACTAAAAGAAGCAGTTTCTGTCGCGTCTTTACTTGCAAGATAGATCACATACTGAGTGTCAACTTCAGCACATAACAGATTCAAACAAGAAACTAGAATCCACACAAGGAAAAACAATTGAGAAATAAAATAAAATCATAACAGTAACGAAGACGATAAATTTAGTAAGCAATGATGTATTATTTTTTTTTTCGTGTTTTGCTGGACCATAAAGAGGAGCAAATAAACAAAAATATGACCTGTAATGGATTTCGTGAGAACTAAGTAAGGAGGTCTAGGGGTTGTGGTTGATTGTTCCATTCCATAGAAAGTAGATACCTAGAAGTGTTGCTCAACTCTGATGTGTCAGGCTTAAACATACAGTTATCGTTTCTACAAATAAATTCAAGTAGCACTACAATTCATACTTGAATTTACATGAAAGCCTTTCAAATATACCAAGATACATGGGAAAAACTTGCACAAAATAGATCTACATGGCGCTCTACAATAAAAAAAGACGACATCATCTTGTGAAAATAAGAGAAATGCAGCATCTCAACAGCGGAGAGTAACTAGAAAGTCACGGATAGGCGAAAATCCGTCTACAGTGGTCATTCCATGTCCGAACTGTCCAAGTACCTTTACAGCTTGAAAAGGGTTTATTAGCCATCTACGAACTATTAGGCATAGACATAATTCTAACGGAATTTTCAAAAGTGGATGTAATAGATAGTCATCATCACGTGTCATGGACGAACACACATATTCCACTAATGTGTAAGCTAAATACTGTATTCCACTAACGTGCAAGCCACTGAGAACAAATACAGAAGGTGATACATTTGTTTGTGAGAAATAAAGAATGGAGGAGATTAATAAGATTAAAATTCTTGCTTACCGTTCCTATCCTGCAAACTGTCTCATTGCGATATGTTTTGGACTGCAAAATCCAAGGGCAAAGTGGAAATTAAACTGCCATGGCTAAGAGTAACAACAATCGTTGCCTGGCCACAGGATGGAAGGCTGTCACAGGCTAAAAAAGTCAATCGGAAGTAAGGACACACGGAAATCGGATGTGTTGGTCAGAAAGGATAAAATAAAGTAGTTTCACTCTGTAAATATAGCAGCACAACGTATTCACACTCTCATCTCAGATTACATGAAAACTCATGATGATTAATCTCAGATTACATGAAAACTCATGATGATTCGTCTCAGATTACATGAAAACTCATGATGATTCGTCTCAGATTACATGAAAACTCATGATGATTCGTCTCAGATTACATGGAAACACGATTATTCTTCTCAAATGACATTGAAGCTCATGATATTTCTTCTGAGATCTCATGGAAACTCATGATGATACGTGTCAGATCACACAGAAACTCAGAATGATTCGTTTCAGATCCGATGGATACTCATGATTCTTCTCACATTCCAAACTCATGATGATACGTCTCCGATCACAAGGAAACTCATGATGATTATTTGACAGCTAACGCAGAAGAAGGAGAAATAATATGGAACAGTCACCCGGATCTTGCCGGAGCCCACTAGGGGGAGTGACTTTGTTTGTTGACATGCATGTGGTAAGAGCCGACAAATGAGTTTTTAACGTAAGTTGACTGTCTCATCGCATAAGGGGTTAAATCAACCCAGAAGCCACGCTGCAGTTGGATGTGTCAGTCCGAAAGGCACAGATATCGTTACTCAGCTGTAAACTATGACACACTGTACTCTGCTCTGCGGACTACGTCTTGCTAAGCTATAGAAGCCTGAGAACGAACCAAGCAGAAGAAGAAGATATGAAATAGTCGTTGTAACTTTACATTTCGTTCGGGAACGTTGAATGCTGATAATAGTGGCCGGATCTGCTTCCAAATATATGCAAGACAACCAGTGTATGAGTCATGTTGTATTGAAACTATTTGAGCTATATTTAAGAATAGTGGTTCAAGGATATATGTTATTGTCAACCACATGACAGAAGAGTGTCGAGTTGCCTAAGTTAGACAATTAGCTAAACTATTCAAAGTTGGAGATACAAACAGAAATGTTCTTAAAAATTGTTTTCAATGTGATCAGTCTTGAAAATGACATTTGACATTCTGTTTGAAAAATATATGTTAAACTCGACGTCAACAGTGTTAGAAAAGGGATATTCACTAGCCCTTGTCATGTTCTGCCTCCACTGTTGTTATGTCGGTTAACGGCGCCCTGAAATCAGATTGTCAGTGTAGACTTTGCAACGTTTTGTATCAAGTTCGTTTAATTGTTAAGTAAGAAAACTAACAAACATTAGTAGTAGTAGTAGTAGTAGTGGTAGTAGTAGTAGTAGTAGTAGTAGTAGTAGTAGTAGTAGTAGTAGTAGTAGTAGTGGTGGTGGTGGTGGTAGGGGCAGCAGCAACAATAATAATACTAATAAATAATAATACTTCTTCTTTCGTTCGTGGAACATGCCTCTATCTCGAGTTTTGTTTCTTCTATCACCCTTATGTTGCCGGGCCCAACAGGGGAGCAAAGAATAGCAACACTGTTTACATTCCTATCATGTCGTAAAAGGCGAATAAGGAGGTTATGGGATGGAGTTGGCTGTCCCATCCAATATAGGGCCAGTGACCCAAATCCATGCTGAAGTCGGATGTGTCAGGCCGAAAGGCGCAGTTATCGCAGCAATGTTGTAAACCATGACACAGCTCATTCCATTTTCTGGACTACATCCTGCTAATCTGCAGGAGTTTGAGAACGAACGCAGAAGAAGAAGAAGAAGTTTCTTCTGTAAACTTGACTGTGTTCTGTAACTCGTACAAAGGTACCGGTATAGTTTATCTTCCACTGTTGTTTCTCTGGGCCAGTGAATTTGTATCAGGATTTCATATTCCTGGCATACCTGAAGAATACGCTCTGCTGTCTGATGCGTATGTCCACATGTACACATGGCCGTGTTGCAAATCATGAACCTTGTATACATGTGGCTGCGGAATTGGTTGTGTCCTGTTCTAAGGAGCAGAAAGACAATTGGTCTGGTATGTTCATCTTCTTCTTCTTCTTCTTCTGCGTTCGTTCTCAAACTCCTGCAGATTAGCAGGATGTAGTATGGAGAACGGAATGCGTTGTGTCATGGTTTACATCATTGCTGCGATATCTGCGCCTTACGGTCTGACACATCCGATTTCAGCATGACTTTGGGTCACTGACCCTATATGGGATGGGGCAGCCAACTCCATCCCATAACCTCCTTAGTCGCCTTTTACGACATGCGTGGAAGGTAAACAGTGTTACTATTCTTTGCTCCTCTTTCGGGCCTCGGCAACACACGGGCGTGGTATGTTCATAATTTGGTAGTCATGCTGTGTTGGAGTTGGTTTTTCTAATTGCCTTGATCATCTGTTTCTTTTGATGGTAGGTTATTGGCACATGTGGTTGATCATCAGCAGCTGCGTACTTAGCCAGGCGATCTGCTTTCTCGTTTCCAGATATTCCACAATGTAATAGTATCCACTGCATAGCTACTTTACATTGATTGCTTAGTCAGGTCAGTAGTATTTACAGGTTTGGTAGTTTTCTTAATTGGGGCGCTTGGAATAATGATCTTGATTCTGTCAGGAATACAACTTTTTGTGATTTAACAGTGGTGCTCAGCGATTTCTCAGCTGCCACCTTGATTGCCCGTATTTCTACCTCGTAATTGTGCAATAATTTCCTCGTTGGTACTTTAATTATATCCTTCTAGCATTGTTTGGACACTCTCTCTCTCTCTCTATATATATATATATATATATATATATATATATATATATATATATATATATATATATATATATATATATATATATATATATATTCCTGCCACTCCAATTTACAGTGTATTCTCTGCTGACCCATATGTATATACTCTGATCTATGTCTTATGAATATTCGTTATCCAGTAGATTGAGAGTAACTGTCTTACATTGTACACTATTCTTTTCACTCTCATTTAATTAAAACTCCGTTTACCTCAGTTTGGGTATGAATAGGTAATCCACTATCCTCTCTTCAAGTCTCCAAAGGGTTTGTTCTGGTACAGAATTTGGGGGGGGGGGGGCTGTCAACTTCCGGCAAGTCTTCAATTTTTCGAAGGTTTCGTTTGGTCTGAAGGATAAAGCTACTTCTTTTGATTCACCATATTGCTAAGTTTTGGAATCTCTCTTCCATTGGATGACTTGACATACAATGAAACTTTTCTGAATGTATTATCACTTTTGTGTCTGCATTAACTCTGTGTGTGTATTCTTCTCCACTTTCTCAGCGTTAACTCTGTGTGTGTATTCTCCCCCACTTTCTCTGCATTAACTCTGTGTGTGTATTCTCCCCCCACTTTCTCTGCATTGACTCTGTGTGTGTGTATTCTCCCCCACTTTCTCTGCGTTAACTCTGTGTGTGTATTCTTCCCCACTTTCTCTGCGTTAACTCTGTGTGTGTATTCTCCCCCTCGTTCTCTGCGTTAACTCTGTGTGTGTATTCTCCCCCACTTTCTCCATCTCAATTATGGGTGTTAACTTTATTGCCCCCGTGATGATCTTAAGACCTGGGTTTGCACCTCACAATATCTAGCTCATGTAATGAAGTATTTCATGCTTGACACCATGCAGTAGACCCATATTCCAGGTGGGGTCATTTTCCAAGCTGGTAAACTTTAGAAAATCTAAGTATTGCCCCAGTTGCTCTCCATGTGATTCCACTTAGTTTTCTCGGGATGGCTAACTTACTCCTGACCTTTGTTATTGTTTTGGTTCTTATGAATGCTTTTAATTCCATGTTTATACTTTTATGAATAAAGACTTGTTTTGTTTTGGAATATGTAAACTGAAAAGTGTATTTTCTTTGAGCAATCATATTTGCTGTAGACCCCTCTCGGACATATCCCCTTAGAGCTCTAAGCAAGTGCTTAAAATGCTTATTGGTTAATACAGACCTGCTACTGACTCCTCAGGACAATTGAAAAAAACTTCCAGTAGATGAGGCCTTTAATGGCTTAGGACCCGTTACTTTCCCCGCCTGGACGTCCGTCACATGACAAGTACCAGAACATATATCATATATAATCATATTTCAATTTCGTGGGTAGATGCGTGACATCATGATGATTGCCTCCGTCTTCAGCACCTGTATTTACTATGACAGTTGTGGTCTTGTTAGATTTTAGAAGGGCCTGACCAGTCTTAGTATTCAGCCTCTGTTGACTGAAGTAATCCCCATCTCCACGGCAAGGATCTGACCTCGATGGGGTCTGCGGAGTTGAAACTAGGTTTTTCTAGAATTATATAATCTGGTTTCTTTATGCTGGTGTATCCTTTTCAGACCGTCGACAATATAAGACATATTGGTTAATGGGAAAATCTTGTTTTGTCTTCTCTTGTTTTGAGACAAAACAAGAATATGTGACGAACACCATCAGAAAACGCCGCTGGACATACATCGACCACATACTTAGAATGAAGATAGATAGAATTCCACGACAAGCCTTCATGTAGACACCAGACGGGTAAAAAAACAGGGAAGACCAAAATCAACGCTCAGAAGAACTTTTATGAATTAACTAAAATCAACAGGCATAAATGCGCAAGATATGTAATCCATGGCAACTGACCGACAGACATGGAGAACTATGACATCCGCCTTATGTGCCAAACGTGGCAAAAGAGGAACTGACTGAATGGGAGAATAAGTTTTAAAATATTCATTTGGCTATTCCGTGATTGTCCTCGGTCACTGTGATTATACTTACAGTCGACAGTCAATAAAATTCACCGGAAAAGTAAATTCATTCATTTTAGAAGTCTTTGTTCCCATTAGCTAATTTGTCTTTTATTGTAGATTGTAACCAACTGTATGTATATATATATATATATGGGTTTCATGTGATGTTTTGGTGTGATTTTCTAGGTTTCATGCCATGTTGTGGTGTTTATTTTCTTGTTTTGATTCCATGTTTTAATTGGATTTTCCTTTTCATGCTATGTTTTGATGTGATTTTCTAGGTTTCCAGCTATGTTTTGTTTCGAAGCCACGGAGCAGCACGGAATTTATTATTTGTATTAAACAACACAACCACGTTTTCTAGGGATAATTATGAGAAATTCCATACTGTGTGAAGCCTATTGAACGTAATATGGATGAGATAATTATGAGAAATTCCATACTGTGTGAAGCCTATTGAACGTAATATGGAAGAGATAATTATGATAAATTCCATACTGTGTGAAGCCTATTGAACGTAATATGGAAGAGATAATTATGAGAAATTCCATACTGTGTGAAACCTATTGAACGTAATATGGAAGAGATAATTATGAGAAATTCCATACTGTGTGAAACCTATTGAACGTAATATGGAAGAGATAATTATGAGAAATTCCATACTGTGTGAAGCCTATTGAACGTAATATGGAAGAGATGATTATGAGAAATTCCATACTGTGTGAAGCCTATTGAACGTAATATGGAAGAGATAATTATGAGAAATTCCATACTGTGTGAAGCCTATTGAACGTAATATGGAAGAGATAATTATGAGAAATTCCATACTGTGTGAAGCCTATTGAACGTAATATGGAAGAGATAATTATGAGAAATTCCATACTGTGTGAAGCCTATTGAACGTAATATGGAAGAGATAATTATGAGAAATTCCATACTGTGTGAAGCCTATTGAACGTAATATGGAAGAGATAATTATGAGAAATTCCATACTGTGTGAAGCCTATTGAACGTAATATGGAAGAGATAATTATGAGAAATTCCATACTGTGTGAAGCCTATTGAACGTAATATGGAAGAGATAATTATGAGAAATTCCATACTGTGTGAAGCCTATTGAACGTAATATGGAAGAGATAATTATGTTGTTACCATCGGGAGGCAATAATATGCTCTTGTATTGTCTGCATCCGAAAGGGAGTGGCTTAGGACTTTAAATATTCTTGATAATACTTCCTCCCTCATTGCTGATGTTGAAATTGAGGGAGGTAGGACTTTTAACATTTCTCATAACAATTCATCCCTCATTGCTGATGTTGAAATTGAGGATGGTAGGACTTTTAACATTTCTCATAACAATTCCTCCTTCATTGCTGATGTTGAAATTGAGGATGGTAGGACTTTTAACATTTCTCATAACAATTCCTCCTTCATTGCTGATGTTGAAATTGAGGGAGGTAGGACTTTTAACATTTCTCATAACAATTTCTCCCTCATTGCTGATGTTGAAATTGAGGGAGGTAGGACTTTTAACATTTCTCATAACAATTCCTCCCTCATTATTGATGTTGTTTCTCAAATTGGTAAAATTGTTTACAGTACGTTTTCAATCGTCTGGACATGTCTTCTTCTTCGTCTTCTTCTTTTTCTTCTGTTTTCATTCTCAAACTCCTGCAGATTATCAGGATATAGTTCAAAAATCTAAACATTCCATAACTTACATCTTGGCTTACATCTTGACTTACATCTTTGCTTACATCTTGGCTACAACATCTTGGCTTACATCTTGGCCACAATATCTTGGCTTACATCTTGGCTACAACATCTTAACTTACATCTTGGCTTACATCTTGGCTTACATCTTGGCTACAACATCTTTGCTTACATCTATGCTTACATCTTGGCTACAACATCTTGGCTTACATCTTGGCTACAACATCTTGGCTTACATCTTGGCTACAACATATTGGCTTACATTTTGGCTACAACATCTTGGCTTACATCTTAGCTTACATCTTGGCTACAACATCTGCCTGTTTCGGCATATTACGTTTGACTTCATCATTGTTTCTATGTCACTATGACACTATCTATCTATTGGATGGTACAGTCAACCCCACCCACAAAACATCTTCAATTTGTTATATAACAGTTTCCGCTGGTTACCTGCATGTCAATCATGTTTAGCTAGTCTCATTCCTTGACACGAAGTTCATATAAAATCTGCCCAAGGTTGTAGATTCACAAGCAATAGTAACATTGGTTACTCATCCTATCTCTATTCTTCTTCTTCTTCTTCTTTCATTCACTTGAAACATGTCTATATCTGTAAGTCTCCTGAATAAAACTCACTGTCTTTTGTAGTTCATAATAATACTCACGTGGAAGACAGGTAATGAAGCCTTACTGAATGACGACTTACACACTATCACTAACGGATGTATACAACAAAACAAAACACAGAATATAATCATACAAATGACAATACACAGGACATAGTCGGACCAATAGGCCTTTTTCAAGATACGGACATAACATACAAACATTAAAAAAAACCACAAGTAGAAATGAATGCGTGGAAGATATTGATGAAAATGAAGCTAAACTAAATGCTAAAACATAAAAATACGTACTAGACGAGTAGTTGCCCGTGTGTTGCCGGGGCCAGAAAGGGGAGCAAAGAATTGGGAATTACCTGCAAAGAGACAAGCGATATCTCAGATACCTCTACACGAACACATCTAACTGCACAGTCGGCACACAGTAACTTAAGGTATCTATGCATGCATTCCTTCACGGTCAGTCAAGAATGCAGAAACATTGGAAGGGCGGCCAATGTCGATGTCCCGATATAGGTAGATCCCGCTAAAATATGGTGACCTAATGAGTACACATTGATTCCGGAATAAGGCAACACGCACTAGAGGGCAGCGTTTTGTATGTGAACCAATATAGTGATAACGAAGTTACAATTATCCATCAAGTAACCGACTGGCAGAAGTGCTGTTCATGCGTGAGAGCAACACAAAAATCCACATATCCCAACACTATGGACCCCATTCAAAGTAAGAGTCATGACAGGTATTGGATAAGCCAATTGAACATGCACACCTGGGTATGGAGAAAAGTTTTTAATACGGCTTCCCATTGCACAGAGGACAATCACTGAACAAATGTCCGGGAGCTCATTGTTTAAATTTCCGAACGACGTAGTGCTGAGACTCAGACTCTGGATGCTATGAGCATCGAAGAGGGGAGGGGGAGCAAGTTATCGAGGACACTACAAAACTAGCCCAACTCGACTGTTGTCGTTGCCCAACACGGCTCATACAAAGAAAATAAGGTTCAGTACCCAAGAGCCCTCTGCGAAGCTCCTCTTCTGAGATAGGCACACTCTATCTACTTCTTTGGGGATATGCACATATGGCGAGGAGTCGAAAACACAGGTCGAGCCTGGCGATGGAATAGAAGACTATCAAACGCGGACGAGTCAAGTGCGTGAGAAATGCACAGGTCAAATCCCAGATCTCGATGCGTTTGACAAAGCAGCACCTCGTCTAGGAAAGTGTATCAACCCTGAGTCTAACTTGACTATCATCGTTGCTCAGCACGGCTCAAACAGAAGGAATTAGGCCTGGGACCTAGGGACACAAATGGTGGTGGTGGAATGGTCTTCCTTCTTCTTCTTCTTCTTTACTTTCTCTTTTACCCTTTACGGGTGTCTCACTTTTCTGGCAGCTTCAGATAATGTTATATGGTGTTCGTGTACTGTCTCTTTGATGTTGTCGATCCAGCGTACTCTATGTCTACACTTGGGAGCCGCGTTAGCGCAGTGGTTAGCGCACTGGCTTCGCATATGAGTGATCCTGGGTTCATTCCCAGGTTGAGGCGGAAATGTTTTCAGATCGCAACGGCTCCCAGGTCGACCCAGCCTTAAATGGGTACCGGATTAATCCGGGAAGTAAAGACTGCGAGGGAGAGGAGATGGCTACCGCCCTCATTTGCAGAGCCTGTTAAATGTGAGATCGCTAACATCTCACACCCCCACGGCATTAATAAATGCTATGGGTTACTTTACTGTATGTCTACACTTGGCTCTTTGGTCTTCCTACACGAGGAATAACTCGCTGGCTGCAAAGCGCTTCGTGGTCGGAAAGATGCTTATTTGGGTGACACAAGCAACCTAACAGCTTATCTCGTAATATATACCACCTCTCTGAGTAGAAGGTTGCTTAAGTAGGCAATGCATTAAACCGAAAGCTGAAGTCGCCTGGGAATGAAAAAATCTCAGAAAAACCACCCCACTGCACATAGGAAATAAGAGTTAATCACTCGTATTTCCAGCGGTTATTGACAAACAAACACATCTCCTGGCTACATCCTGATAATTGGCAGAAGTGTAAGAAAGCAGGAACGCAGATGCAGAATGTACAATACCATGTATACATTAGAAATTCTTGAGACTAACGGAAATTGAACCAGGTCCGTTCTAACATCCTTTAATCGCCTTGCAACTTAAGTAAACTTATTTTTTTCCGTACTTGACCAACAGCAACTCCATAAATTAGAGACGAATATGCCCTCATGTTGATGGACGTAAGCGTATTATTTCTGAGATATTTTTTAAACAACCTGATTAGAGTTTTCCAAATACTTAAGATGAAGTCTAACATATACACAATACAGAAAAGAAGAATACACAAACTAAGAAAACGAGAAAAGGTTGTAAAAATATCCCTACATTTAATTAGCTGTTGTACCTTGTTCGTTCAAGTTAATTTAGCCACATTTAGCCACTGTGAAAGGCGGCGACACATTTAGCAACGGCGACGGTACCCACGTGCGCGACGTTTCCTTATCTCTGATCTATTCAGGGACATCCGTCTCAAGAGCTTTGCAGGCGACCATTGCTACTTATTTCTTGTTGGCGACAAAATGAAGCAACGTAGTAATTATTCCAATTAAGTCTTGCAATTAAGCGGTTGTAACATAAATGTTCCCTATATGTGGCGTATTATCCTGCACAATGTCTGGAAGACAGTCAGAAATAATAGAAGAAACATTAACAACGTAACATAGCATACATTTCTTTTGTTTATCACATATATATATATTCCTCAATAAGAAAACAACTTTGTTGTTATAGTTGTTATCCAGGTGAAGACATGGTTTTCGAATGCCACGAAGCGTAACGAAAGGTTGTGGCATGACTTGTAAAGTATGTTATCTTTTCACGACATCTTAGCGGGCATCTGAAGATAAATGTACATGTCTTGTAAATTGGACATTTTTTGTGTTCTTGAATTGAGAAAGTTACAGGTGTGACGAACATCACAGTTTTAGTTTATTTATGGTCCATATTTTACACTAAAGGTGTGTATTTCTCTCTGATGGAATTACAATCTTCCTAGTTAGCTACCGACATGCCTAACTATATGTCTGTCAATACAACCCGATCTGATGTATGTACATGCACGCCTGTCTACCTGCACGCCTGTCTAACTACCCATCTATCTATTAACCTATCTATCTACCCACCTACCAACCCACCTATCTACCAACCTACCTACCCACCTACCTATAAATCAAACTATCTACCTACTCACCTCTTTATCAAACTACCTACCTACCCACCTATCCATCTAACTACCTACCCACCTACCCATCTACCCACCTGCATACCCGCCTATCTATCAACCTATCTACCTACCCACACGTCTACCTACCACCTATCTACCAATCTACATACCTACCCACCTATCTATCAACTTATCTATTTGCCTACCCAACTACCTATCTACCAACCTACCTACCTACCTACCCATCTATCTATCAACTTATATATTTGCCTACCCACCTATCTATCAACCTACCTACCTACCCATCTATCTATCAACTTATCTATCTGCCTATCCACCCATCTACCTATCTACCAACCTACCTACCCATCTAACTATCAACTTATATATCTACCAACTTACCTACCCACCTATCTACCAACCTACCTACCTACCCAACTCTCTATCAACTAATCTATCTGCCTACCCACCTATCTACAACCTACCTACCTACACATCTATCTATCAACTTATCTATCTGCCTGCCCACCTACCTACCCACCCACATATCTATCTTCCCACCTATCTATCAACTTCTCTATCTACCCATAGATCAGGAGAAAGCTTTCCACTGAATAGAGAACTATTCTGGAGTATGGAATAAAAGGACCATTATTATTTTGCTTAACTGTTTAAGAGCTATATACAAAGATATAGTTTTGTTTGTTTTGCGTTCGCTTCATAATAATCAGCACCGACATTCGTGGGGTTTCCGAAGGGAGCGTAGCCACGTTGTGCCACCGCTATGCGCCTTGTAGACCCAGCGCAGCCGATTTCGGCAAGTCAAAGATAGTGAAAGTGCAGTTAGAACAAGTGCTGCACTAACAAAGTGGTTTCAGAAACATCAGAAATTAGACAGGGGTGTGTTTTATCATCTTCATTGTTGATTATGAAGGCCATGACACATAGACATAACGGTTATAAAACCAGAGGCAGACCATGTAAAAGATGGATCACAGAAATCAAAGAAGCCACAGGAACAAGCTTACAAACAGCGCACAAGAAGGCCATCTCCAGAGAACTCTTCCAACTCTGACGCCGCAAGGGAAACAAGGGCCACAGCGCATAGATAGATAGATTGTTGATTATTTATATGAATAAATATCAAAACATCTCCAGACGCTAACCAGCCAAATGACTTAACTGAATTACTCTTTGCTGACCATCAGTGCCTACTCCACAGAACAAGTGAAGAGCTGCAAGATCACATAAACCTATTCAGCGAAAGCAGCCTCAATCACAATATGAAGATCAATGCAGGAAAAAATAGAAGAAATGTCCATGTGCAGAGAACCCAATACAAACAACATAAAGATATAGCTATTGAAACAAGCGCAGGAATGTAAATATTGTTGGGAATATTTTTATAGACGAACTAAAAATGGGCAGAGAGATAGAGACAAGAATTCGTATAGCCAACTAAGTCAATTTGAACCTAACCAATTTTCAAACATAAATCTATTCCGATAGAAACCAAAACGCAAATTATAAATCCAATCCTCATACTAGCGCTGTGGTACCAATGTCAGACATTGACTAAAGAAAAAGAGAGAAAGTTTACTACGTGTGGAATGAGATGTCTAAGACAAGCTGCAAACAGAACAAGATGAGATCATGTGAGGAATGTTTGTATGCTTGTTAGCGTTCGCTCTCTGATAATTAACTAAACACGAAATTCAGGATTTCCCCTGGAGCGTGAAGCAAGTTGTGCTACCGCTTACAGAAAAGCTATGTTATTTTAACCTTTCGGCCCAGCGTATCCGTTTTCGGCATATGTTAGGCAGAAAGTGATTATAATAACTGTTGGAAGAACGTCTGTTGCCAAATATATTCAAAAACAGAGAATGAAATGATTCGATCGCTTACTGCGAATGAACCCATATTGGCCAGTAGCAGGAACATACAACATGAAAATGGAAACAGCAAGAAGCAGAGGAAGACCAAGAAGAAGGTGGATTTAAGGAGTTACCAATGTTATGCGAGGTAATATATATATTACTGAATCTCAAACTACCAAACGTACCTTAGCCCGAAAACTGATGGATATTCAGTTCTGCTAGACCTTACAGCAAAACAGAGAAAAACGATAGGAATATCCATTCCATAGAATTACACATATGAAAGGGTGAACGGACGGACAGACAGACAGAAATAGACAGACACACAGACAGACAGACACACAGACAGGCAGACAGACGGACATACAGAAGCAGTTAGGCAGACAGGAAGACAGATAGATTACAGGAAAGCAGAAGAAATAAACTGCTGTCGATGTTGGCCAAACATCCTAATATTTCGTATGTGAGAAATGTACTAGTAACATCTATGACTTTTAAAGTGTTACATTTGGCATTTCTTTTAAACCTTGATAAATCTCGATCAAGATTCTCATATTTTTTATATGTCAGCTTAGATTATTTATGAATAACGCTTCTTGTGTATAGTTGTAAAGCATATAACAATGGCTTTATGTGAGACCGTTTCCCATATGAGAAATATGAAGACATAATTATGTCAGAGACGTTGTAGTCTAGTAATTAATGGGTGGACGTTACGTTATCTTTTTTCTCATCCCGTGATGTCGAGAAGTTCTCATCCAGTGATGTCCAGCGGTTCTCATCCCGTAATGTGTAATGTCGATCGTTTCTCAGTTTCTCATCCCGTGTTGTCGAGTGGTTCTCGTCAGTATATATATATATATATATATATATATATATATATATATATATATATGTCTAATTCAGTAGCTCTGATTCTTTGTTTTTCGCTATAGAAATGTTTCATGTGTGACGTATAGGAATGAAATGTGCCATGGTTGTAACATAGTTCACATGGACGCAAAGGCGCTGGCACAATATTGAAATACTGTCCAATTACCCGGCAAAAGCTGACCAATGATACGAGTGGTTAACCTTCTACGTCTGGCCGCTTCATAAAGATATATTATGAATTATAACTTAGCGTGAAATAAATAGGTATAATAATATAGGTCTTGACGGCTTAAATAAAATTGTTGCACATCCATTGATGTTTACTCTGTTGTAACAGGTTCAGTATTGATCCTTGCGTTTGTACTATTTTTAAAAAATCAATCACATAGATTTACAATCGATCCATTTTACCACTGACCGACATCTCACGATACTCACAGTAATAGCTGCATCAAAATTATGACCAAGTGATATATTTATATTAATGTTTTTTATCTTTATGAGGAAGTGTTTTGTGGGTGTTTGGTTTATAGTATTTTTCTTTTGTATGTAACAGTATCTGTGTTCGATCCCAGAGACAACGGTTAATGGTTTTTTTTACTTCAATTTGTAAACGCAGATGGAGTTCTTTGGGAAATGTCAAGAGTAATTCTCGTCTATAACTATTTAAAAATTTTTTTAATGTTTGTGACTTTAAACATATTAGGTAAAAATATTTGTGTGATTCGTAAAATTTAAATAACACATTTACTAACGGCATTTTCATAAATTTTACTTTGTTTTCTTATTCTCGTCCCGGGCAACGCCGGATATTGCATCTAGTATATATATATATATATAGAAGTAACATTTGTGAACAAAAGTTTATATAAATTAGCACGGTACAACTAAACTAATACAAGATTGTGTACACAGTACAATTAAACTAATGCAAGTTTGTGTACACGGTACAACTAAACTAATTTAGTTTGTTTGCATGGCACAACTAAAGTAATGTACATTTGAGTGCACGAAACAATTAAAGTAATGTACGGTTGTGTGCACGAAACAACTAAAGTAATGTACGTTTGTTTGCAGGAAAGAACAAAGTAATGTAAGTTTGTGTGCACGGAACAACTAAAGTAATGTAAGTTTTGTGCACGGAACAACTAAAGTAATGTACATTTATGTAAACTGGATCAAAGGGCATGAGCCAATGAAATACTGGATCAGCAACAACTATTTGTGTACAAAGAACAACTAAAGTAATTGACGTTTGTGTACACGTTACAACTAAAGTAATGTACATTTGTGTGCATTGAACAATTAAAGTAATGTTAGTTTGTATGGACGGAACAGTTAAAGTAATGTTAGTCTATGGGAACGAAACAACTACAGTTAGCTTGTTTATGGGACGGAACACTATAAGTAATGTAAGTCTGTAGGAACGGAAAAACGGAAGCATCGTTAAGTCCATGTGTACCAATTCACTAAAATAGCGGTAGTTTGCTTGCACTGTACACCTAAACAAAAAGACAATAGTATAAACCTGTTTAATGTTCTGTATATAGATATATTTTTTAAAAACCACACTATGATGTAAGTTGAATATTAATCAGGGATCACAACCAGATTATAAGGATCACAACCAGATTATAAAACAGGGATGTCTATTGTCCCCACTACTTTTTATTACAAACATGGACCATATAAACAAAACAGCAAATTCTAATGAAATTAATGAACTGCTTTTTGCAGATGACCAGGTTTCATTCCACAACAGCATTAAAAAACCTGCAAGACCACCTAAACATAATAGACACAGCAGGCAAGCAATTTGGAATGAAAATCTATTGTCTTTCCCCAGGTGAATGATTGTTGATCGCATTTACACTTGCCTTTAAGCGTAGGGGTGGGAGCTTAAGCTGTCGTTCCAAGGCCAGATGTGTCGCCGAATGAAAATCAACATAGACAAAACAGAAATAATGAATATTGCAAGAGAAAATGAGAGCATCAACATACAGATAAACAATAAAAATTAAAACAAGTAGATGAATTCAAATATCTGGGCAGCACATTGAGATATGACAACAAACAAGAAACAGAAATAAACGCAAGATGTAATAAGGCCTGTCAGGTCATTGGTCAAATAACACCTTTACTAAGAAACAAAGATATTACACTAGAAACAAAGAAAGCGCTTTTCAACACCATTTTCTTACCAACATTGTGTTATCAGTGTCAAACTTGGACATTAGATTCTAGAACAATACATAAGATTAACACCACTGAAATGAAATGAGTGAGACGTATGATTGGAGTTAGCTTGAGAGACAAAATCAGGAATGAAGCACTAAGGAAACAATTAGGGATCAAGTCAATAATAGAATACATCCAGAATCTACAAGTTAAATGGTTCGGCCACATAACCAGACAGAAAGAACAAAGTATTATCCAAAAAACCCTTAACAAACGATACGAAAACAGTCGACCTATTAGACACCCTCGTAAAATGTGGATAGATAGTGTATTAGAGACACTCGGAAATATAACAGCAGAAGAGGCAAATAGAAGGTTCATGAGGACAGAAAGGAGAGGAAGAAGAAGAACCAGATTATGGATAAATTCTCTGCATAATTGTGAGTTTTTAACATTAAATTCTGGATCTTTTGTAATTCATTTCTCTTTTTAACCCTTGAACTTTCAGGTTGTCACATGAGCTTTTCTAAGCGTCCTTTTTAAAATGTTACAACACGAGTTAGATAAGATGGGCGTGGAAGCTATTAAAGTAATTTTCCCAGGCAATAAATATATTCACGCCCAAGACAGTCTTCATTTGCAATGACATCATCTGCCATTGGCAAGTCTGGGTTTTTTTTCTATATCTCTTTATTTGGTAATTATATTTGTGTTTGGCGACAGCCTCATTATTATTAACGTTTTTCCTTTTGTGTTGTCGTGTAGAATCATCGCCCTATTTATTGTGAATATGCTATAAAGTTTACACTTTCTGCTAGCTGAAAAGAAATTAGCTCATACAATGGCATCCTAACTGCATAGAGGCATGTTGCATATTGGAAACAAAAAGCATTCTCTGTATCACAGTGCTTAACTCAGGGTTGCCAGATGGTTTAAACTGTTTATGGCCAAACTGTTAGTTCAAAATATGGAATAATTGGGTATAAACTAATAAAATCATGCTAAATTTTCAACAATGATACATTTCTACAGGACTGTGCAGTGCTATGATACAGGGAGAAGGCCCCATCAGGCAACACCGTAGGGAGGCAACATAAGCAGCGAAATCAAAATACAATTTGAACCATTTTGTGTGTGAAAACATTTATGTAAATTTTTTTTGCATCGTAAATTGACTTGCATCGTACTGAGAAAATTTACCGCACTCCCCTGTCTTTCTGTAAACTTATATTACCTCTACCGAATGAGCATTATTCATTCACTTAATTTTAGTTCTTCTAATGTTATTTTGTTGTTTGATAGTGCAGTCTTTCTCTAGATATGAAAGCAATGAGGATGCTTAAAAGTTATGTGCGTAGTCAAATTAGGCATCTTACATTTCACTATGGTATAACTACATTTTCAGTTAAACTATTTTCCAAACTTATAAAAGATAAAAAAAAGTATAAAAAAAGATTTAAAAGACGCAGAGGATTGACTTCACTGTACTCGGTTTTCCATATGTACTCTGTCACTACCAACGAAGCGGCACACTGCCTGCCGAGAGCACCACTCACAGCACGTAACTCCGTAGCTTCAAGAGGATAATTCACAGGGATCTTTGAAAAATCCACCTTGTACACAAGACGATACGAGGCGGATTGGAACACATCACATCTTGAACATGAGGTGAACAGCTTAACCACTACGAGAGGGAGATCCCTTGTTCCAACTAATAACCGGTTTAACTAAACGTTTAAATAACGTTTAGTTAATTAGTTAGTCCGTCAGTCGGTCATCCAGCTAGTCAGTCAGTCAGTCAGTCAGTCAGTCAGTCAGTCAGTCAGTTAGTCAGTCAGTTAGTCAGTTAGTCAGTTAGTCAGTCAGTTAGTCAGTTAGTTAGTTAGTTAGTTAGTTAGTTAGTTAGTTAGTTAGTTAGTTAGTTAGTTAGTTAGTTAGTTAAGTCAAGTCAAGTCAAGTAATGTCGAAGGTTAAGTTAAGTTAGGTTAAGTTAAGTTTAATTTAGTTTAGTTTAATTATTAAGCCGTTGTATCATCGTCACTGCACTCTAAGCAAGTCCATAGGTGCTCAGATCTCTCCTTGAGTATATCCGACATTCACGTTGTCTGCCAGTACCAGTGCGCTGTTGATTGACCATCATTCTTTCTCGCCCACGAAACCGCTTCTTTCTAGCGACACCACATTTCAAACCACGCTCACTTATTCTATTCATGAATCATGAGTTATCGTCACTTATACAGTCATTTGTTCATGTATTTTCCCCGCAAAGCGTTCAAAATCTCTGTCCGATCCATCGCTCCGCCAACAAACCGTAGTAGCCGCCTGTGCGGCCAAACTCTCTGCTCTCTCATTACCCCGGACTCCAGCATATTCCGGCAAAAAAATATTACACTTTCCTCACACAGGAATTCGTCACCGCATCCAGCCACTGTTCCCGAATGTACCCCGCTTGCATTTTCACAATCATGCTCATCGAGTCACTGAGTATACATTATTATCGCAGTCTGCGAGCACACTCATTTCAAAGCTTTGGTTACTGCCAAAATCTCCATTGCCATGCTGCTTGTCGTCTGAGTAAAAGAACCACATTCATATCTGATGGTCTTCACCCACCTTTGAGCCTTGAAGGCCCAGGCACTCCTGATCCATTTGTATATAATAAATAGATAATCATAGCACCTTACTTCCCTGCAATTCTCGCAGATTTGAGCCTGCTCCTACGACGCCACGACTGTCGAACATTCCTTGCATTTTTAATTGAGTGTTAGTATTTCTTTGAAAGCTGTCCGACACTCTACGGGCGCCCGACTCCATTCCGTAGTATAATAACTGGTGGTTATTGCTGCCACAAACAAGTATATTTTATTGTTTACTAAATCAGGTTTCACTATGGAAACAATTCTTCTTCCTTCCGAGAAAAGCATTATCAAAAGCCTGTTTGAAACATGTAACTCTCATGCTACAATTAATACATGAGTAGAATAGACAGTGTCTATAAATTAGGTAATATCCACACAAAACAATTTACTAAACAATTGGTAGTCATTCATTCGTAACTATTAAACAACAACATATGAGAAAGTAGATATGTTTTCAAGAAAGGCCAAGAATGGCCAAAATGTCCACACAAAAAAATAGCCAAACTTATTTTCATGGCCAGTAAACATTAAAAATGGACAAATTTGAGGAATTTTGCCATAAAATATCCAATATGTCAGCCATGAAGAATTTTCTATAGATTTCATTTTTATTGTGTTAGTATCTGTACTGACAATAAGGTTGTAATAATAATAGTCAAAACAGAGTGAGTAATAACAAACACAAGAAAATCATAAAGCACCAAGGACAACTAAATATACAGAAATTAGAAGAACTAAACACGCGCGAAAAATATATCACAGTTAGTTAGTTAACAAATAATTGGTAAAGTTACCAGAAAACATCCAGAACATAGAAGAAGAATGGAAATATTTCAAAAATGTACATGTCTGCATTGAATTCTCTGTGTACGAAACAGGTGTAAATATCTGCATTGAACTCTCTGTTTATGAAACAGGTGTATATATCTGCATTGAAATCTCTGTGTATGAAACAGGTGTATATATCTGCATTGAACTCTCTGTTTATGAAACAGGTGTAAATATCTGCATTGAACTCTCTGCTTATGAAACAGGTGTATATATCTGCATTGAACTCTCTGCTTATGAAACAGGTGTATATATCTGCATTGAACTCTCTGTTTATGAAACAGGTGTATATATCTGCATTGAACTCTCTGCTTATGAAACAGGTGTATATGTCTGCATTGAACTCTGTTTATGAAACAGGTGTATATATCTGCATTGAACTCTCTGTTTATGAAACAGGTGTATATATCAGCATTGAACTCTGCAGTTTAAAAAATATCTCTCAAGTTGAAAGATGTGCAGGCACATACGATGTCCAAAATCTTCAACTACTTCATTCTTTACAACCACAACCACGAACAACATCGTTACCCACTTATTCTTCTATAGTTCTTAAATTCCAGCAGATTCGCAGGATGTAGTCCATGTAACGGAATTATTTGTATCGTGGTTACAGCTTGACTGCGATGTTCGTGTGTTTCTACTTCTTTCTACTTGATACATCAGACGTCAGTATGGCTTCTGTCTCACCTTGACCTTCTACAGGTAAAGATAAATGTAAGTCCCATGGCAGCAACCTTC
Source organism: Meghimatium bilineatum (assembly GCA_034231615.1). Classification (NCBI taxonomy): domain Eukaryota; kingdom Metazoa; phylum Mollusca; class Gastropoda; order Stylommatophora; family Philomycidae; genus Meghimatium; species Meghimatium bilineatum. The sequence goes on from CM067312.1 coordinate 39,377,185, forward strand.
CGTCGGGATGAAAAAAACTCATGTACTAATCCGCAGCAACTATTAGGCGAGGTATCCATTTTCCTTCCTTGCTGTACTTCTTTATCTTCTCGAATCCATGCGTTAGGTACCCATTTACAGCTGGGTCGACTGGAAAAGGGGTCGTGTCACTGGGCTTCTATGGGATAGAATACCTATCTCCATTTTACCATACCTCCAACAGCCTTAGTTGCCTTTTACGCATGACAGGCAGCAGTATTACTATTATGTATTCTCCTTTCGGGACCGCATGACACAGGTTAAGATGTCACTATTTATTGAACGTTTAATAAATATTTTTCAAGTGTAAGGGATGTAACCATAGAATATACATACAAATTTGGCAAGTGACAAAAGTTATCGAAGGGACGTAATGCATATGTAAATACAGAGTTATCTCAGTACAATTAACGTTAGGTTAAGTATTTATTTTGCAGTATTTACCATTTCCATCTTACCCGCCTACGTAAATTACTAAACATCCATTTGTGGGACAAAGTACCAGACTACGAGGTCTTGGAAAAATCAACCTCAATAAGCATCCAGACAATACTTATGAAGGCGCAAGCACGCTGGGCAGGCCATCTTGTGCGTATGGAGAACTCGCATTTGCCAAAACACGCTCAAGTCATCCTTGAAACATCTTAACATTGACGTAGGCGCTTCGGAGAGCCTCGCTCAGGATAGAACAGCATGGCGTTACAGTATTAGAACGGGAGCACTAGCGGCGGAAGAATTCAGACAAGATACTGCAAGACAGCAGCGGACACGTTGTTGTTCGTCCATCACAAGTGATGATGACCATTTGTTACATCCACTTTTGAAAATTCTATTTTAGTTATGTCCTTGATTATGAGTTCGTAGATGGCTAATGAGCCCTATTCGAGCTGTAAATGTCATTGGACAGTTTGGACATGGAATGACGACTGTAGACGGATCTTGGTCTATCCGTGACTTTCTAGCTGCTCTCCGCTGTTGAGCTGCTGCATTTCTCTTCTTTTCACAAGATGATGCGCTCTTTTTTATTTTAGAACGCCATGTAGATCTATTTTGTGCAAGTTCTTCCCATATATCGTGGTCTATTTCAAAGGCTTTCAGTGAGTTCTTTAACGAGTCCTTGTAGCGCTTCCTTTGGCCACCTTGAGATCGTATACCCTTCACCATAAAGAAGTATCTTTGGCAGACGATGGTCTGGCATACGCACCAAATGACCTGCCCAACGAATCTGTGTCTGCATCAGGATCGTGTCAATGCTTGGGATACCAGCTCTATCAAGGACAGTGGTATCTGGAATCTTGTCTTGCCATCTGATGTTCATAACTTTTCTGAGACAATTTGTATGAAAATGATTGAGGTTTTTCACATGACCTCTATACACAGTCCATGTTTCACTAGCGTATAGCAGCATTGGAAGTACCACTGCTATGTAAACTTTCAGCTTAGTCTGTAGGTTAATGCCATTTCTACGCCAAACATTTGCGTACAATCTGCCGAAAATACTGCTTGCTTTGGCGATACTTGTATACACTTCATCATCAACGTTGGCATTTTGTGATAACGTACTGCCTAGATATGTGAATCTATTCACAACTTTCAGCGCTACACCATTTACCTTTATGCAGGGCTCGAGATAGCTTGTGCCAAGTGCTGGTTGTAACACGACTTCTGTTTTCTCTGTGTTAATGGTAAGCCCACAGCTGGTACAGGCTTTGGAGAATCTGTCTATAATACATTGTAGATCAGCCTCAGAGTTGGCATTTAGAGCACAGTCATCAGCAAATAGAAGATCCCTGTTTGTGTGTGATTTAACTTTGGTCTTTGCTCGAAGCCGCCGAAGGTTGAACAATTTTCCGTCTATGCGATCGGTGATGTTTACTCCCAGGTCTAGATCTCTGAAAGCATCATTCAACATAGCAGAGAACATTATGCTAAATAGGGTAGGTGCTAATACACATCCTTGTTTTACTCCATTTGAGACAGGAAAGGTTTCAGATAACTCTCCATCATCCTGAACTATAGCTTGCATTCCATCATGCAATTGCTGCACCACTGAGATAAATTTCTGTGGACATTTCACATAGCGGACACGTAGAAAAGAAAAAACATCTCAACCTCATATAGATACCCTCTATTGTTGTCAATTCTGAAAAAGAACATTTTGTGCGCGCATTGGATTTGCTAGTCATTTAAAAACGCACTATTAACTTTTATTATTTTTATTATTTATTGTTATTATTATTATGGTTGAGTTTTTGGTCATCGTTGATCACGACGGACGAACATCATCATCATCATCATGCAGCGTGATAATTCACGGCTATCTAGATATATAAGGATATCGAGCGGAATGTGAATGTTGGTTGCAGTAAAACTGTGTATGATATGTATCAGTGTTTACCAATGTGGGGCCCTCGTCCCACAGGGGGGGGGGGGCGCAATTCGAACACGTTGTAATTAGGCTTCTTTTAGGGAATAATCCAGATTTTTAATACTAAAAAAATATGTATATGGTACGTAGGGGGAATGAAGATCTAAAGCAAATTGCAATGAATCGAGAGACATGGAAATCTATGACATCCGCCCTATGTGCCTATTTGGCCCTAGAAGAATAACTAACTAACTAACGTAGGGAGGCATCAGGACGTTAGAAAGACTTAGGTATAGAATCGTTAGAAAAAGGTTCGGAAACACTGATATAGAAAGAAATGATATTTAAAAATTAATTATCTATTGTCTATCTCCAGGTGGATGATGGTCAAAATATCCACACTTGCAGTTAGCGTAGGGCTGGTGACTGGAAGCTTTAATTGTCTATCCAAGGCCAGATGTATCGCTTTGGCTGCATTGAATCCGTATTTGTTCAATGTTGTTTAATATTATCTATCCATCTTGTTCTAGGTTTTCCTCTGGCCCTGTATCCAGATCTTCTTATGTTATATGTTCTTCTTGGTAGTTAGGTATGGTTCATTCTCAAGTGTCCAAATCGTTTATTTGTTGTTTCTCGATGTATTCTGTACATGGTGTCATGGCGATTTTTCTCATAATTTCATCATTTTTAATGTTGTCTAGTTACTTTGGTCAATCTTGCGGCTTTTCTCGGGCATTTCATCTCACAAGTTGTTTTCACTGCTGGGCTGTTGTCAGCGCACATGTTTGGCATTGACAGCAGTGTGTTGGCATACAAATAATGTTTGCCATCTGTCTCTTGACATCCGCCTTGATCTTTGGGTTCAGCAGTAATGGTGATGGCTGGTAGGTTACTATGTTAAAAATTAATAAATATATTAATTCTTTTATTTTTACATAGAGCCTACCTGAAAGAATAAATCTTCATTTCGAGCAAAATTATCGACATCAAGTTTACGTCATCAAGCTTACGGAGCACTTGTGTTTTAAGTGAAATACCTTTGAGGTTTCTCCTAGATCTATCGAGCATCAAAGCAAGACATAAAATAGCTCGTTAAAGAATACTTCAAAGTCAGTAATAGTGAGGAAGGTGTATCAAGAGAGGAAGCTCTTGAGCGGCAGAAGTAGAAGCTGAGTATCCTACTCAGAGTTGTGAGCTGGAGGAAGTGGGTAGAGGCTGTAAATCACTGTTAGTCATTTCCAGTTTTGGACATTCATTTCTAAAAGTGAACAAAAATATTCAAAAGAATTGTCAGAAGTGGGATTTGAACCCACGCCCACATTCGTGGACCAGAACACTCTCACCTATCACAGATAGGAAGGTTACCCTTGAGTCTGGCGCCTTAGACCACTCGGCCATCCTGACACACGAGTTTAGTTATATGATAACATATAAAACATAACTTTAAATTCTTTATTCATAGTTATGTTTATTTATATTTACCTATTTTTATGCGTTTGTTTGTAAAACTTTCTTTTAGTTTAAATTTAATTTTAAGATACTGTAGCAAATTTAAATTAGGGCCTATATCTTCAAATTTCATGAAATTTTTCTGCTGCCAAGGTACATCACTCCATAACATTTTATTGTTGAATGCTGCGGAAACGTTTATAAGTTATAGTAGGTCTATGTTATTGTTAGTAGGTACTTGAAATTTTTTTTCCAAATAGTGCTACATAATTACAAATAATATAGTTAGATAGCCCTTAAAAATTTGCAATTCAACGATACCTCAACCGAATCTGTACGTCACTCCTGAAAAAAGTAATGATTTTTTCCTAATGAATTTGACATCAAAATAATTTACTTTACTCATGTGGAAACATAGGTCATAGGCCTAGGCCTATATAGTAGGAAAATAAAAAATTTAAATTATAAAACTTCAATCTATCTATCTATATATCCTACTCTGTGGCCCTTGTTTGCCTTGCGGCTTCAGGGGTGGAAGAGTTCTCTGGAGATGGCCTTCTTCTTATGTGCTGTAAGCTACAAAATAGAGTTATAAAAATTATAAAACTTGTGACCACAAAATGTAGCCAAGCTGATAATTTCTAAATTATCTTTATGTTATTTTCATACAAGTGGGAGAGTAACATTACACGATGGACAGGTTACAGTCTAGCAGAGTGCACCACCAAGACAAGAGACAGGAGATGTTGGAGATACGTTGCAGCCAACCTTCGTTGCGGAGACGGCACTTGATGATGATGATGATGATTTTCAATAAAACAAGACACAAACTACAACAATCTATACATTTTTCAATGTTAGTTGATGAGACATAAAACGTATGGTCGTATGTGTATCAATCATCAATGAAGACTAGTAGTATATCATTGCTAATTTGTGTGTGCTTGTATGCAGGAAGGATATGGCATGTCATAATGTGTGCATTAACTACCATTTCATCTATGCAGATGACTATTATTCAAGAATTTCTTCTTCTTCTGCGTTCGTTCTCAAACTCCTGCAGATTATCAGGATGTAGTCCGGAGAACGGAATGCGTTGTGTCATGGTTTATAGCATTGCTGCAATATCTGCACCTTATGGCCTGACAATCCGACTTCAGCATGACTTTGGGTCACTGACCCTATATGGGATGGGACAGCCAACTCCATCCCATAACCTCCTTAGTCGCCTTTTACAACATGCGTGGAAGGTAAACAGTGTTGCTATTCAAGAATTTGATTCATGACCAGTGGCTCTCATAACCAAATTTTCTGTGTGACCAAGTTGCAGTGATATGAAATGCATGTTTTCACCTTTCAGCACTTCAGGTCGCTTATTCTTCATGGTTGTATGCAGCATGTCTAGCGTGTTGTAGCCGAAAACATTGATGTTCACACTCGGTTTTAAAAATCAACCAACAAGAGTCCTTCTTGGTAAAAAGAAGCAGTAAGCATAACCTTTCCAGTAGAAATTTGTGAGATGCATTTTTTGCCTTTCAGTGAACTAGGATGTTTCCATTGCATGCTGGCTGCATTGCTCAAAGTGGTGACACAATAATTCATCTGCTGCCACTATTTGTGGCATAAATGCATCACCCTCCACATGGTAATGCTGAAAATGGTTCAAACTCCACCCCATTCATTATGATGTTCAGTCAATAACCATCGTGCCCACCTTCCGATACTTCAGTTTCTTTAGAACAATCATTTGAACTTTCCTAATGACACAGAGAATTCATTAGCTAGTGAACGCAAACTCTTGTGATGATCAACTTCTATTACTGCATCAATGATGATGGTTTCTTCTGTAACAACAATATATACTGGTACCTGACCCATCCACGGAATATCATTTGTTAGCTGCCACCTTTCCCGACACTCTTGCCCATTCCTTCACTGTTATCTTCAAAACACATTTTCCACTATACATTGTCTGCATTCTTTGATGAATTTTGGTTGGTTTACTTCCTTTGGCAATAAGAAACCGAATCACTGCTCATTGGTTACATTTGGACAGATTCGTTATCACACTGGCCATTTTTTTGACTGCCTGCATAGGACATTAAGCATACAAAGAGAGTGATCATTTGTTCATCAATGTGTACTTATTACATCAGTGATGACGTCTTCACACTCCTCGCATGCTGCTTTAGGTGATACAGCACGGACAGGCTTCATTTCAACTTGCTTCATATATAAATAGGTAGATAAACACACAGCAGCGCATTTAAAATGAACCACTATATAAAGTAGGAGCAGAGTGTGATAATGAATATAAATGTGTAATATGCATCTGTGATTATTTACCTATAGGTTTGATGTCTATCAAATACTTTTTAATCTTTTCAGGCAAGGAAGAAAACGAAACATGCAACCAAAAACAAAAACTCTTCAAGACAAGCCTCAATATAGACCTGTGGTACACTGATAGTGTGCCTGTAAGCATGCTGGCAGAAGTAAACTGCATAGAATGCACAAGTCTCTAAAAAAGAAATTCAGGAGAATCAAGTCCAATTCATGCCTAATTGCAACTTTGAGCTGATGCAGATTAACCATATCTGCAAAAAATTAACAGGTACTTTAATCAATTAATCAAGTGCCATGCCGAATGGCATAGGCGATCATGTTTCTCCATGACACTCTGTCTCTTGTGTTGTCAATAAGCTCGGTTGGTGAACTTCTTCCATGCCACAATACTAGTTTGTCTAGCAGCTTTTCACTTTTTCGACCCCTATCTCTTCTCCCCTTGATCTTTCCAGTGGTTATTACCGGTAAGTGTTCAAGCTGTGTTTTTCTCAGCACATGCCCTAGAAATTTTCACTCTCTGCCCCTAATGATTGATATTTTTACGCCAGCATCAATGAGAACCTCTGCATTAGTTTTCTTAGCTGTCCATGGTATTTTCATCATTCTTCTCAGAAACCACATCTCTGTAGCCTCTAATTCACTTTGAATTTTATTATTTACAGTCCATGCTTCACATCCATGGTTTAATATAACATCTCAGCACTCGAATTTGAGTCTGCATTTATAGTCTTCCATTGCACAAAATGGTTCTCATTTTTTGGAATGCTGATTTGGCTTGTGCTATTCTGCTCTTTATCCTACTTGAGCCTCTACCTTCTGATGTTAACAGGGTGCCAAGATATTTCACTATTTCAACTTGTGCTAATTTTGTGTCATTAATTATTATATTGCATCTTGGTGGTGTATGTCTCTTCGAGACAACCATCATTTCTGTTTGTGTTTTGTTTAAACTGAGGCCTTTGTTTTCACTTTCTTTAACAAATTTATCTAACAGGGCTTGTAGTTCCTGTTCGTTTCCTGCAATCAGTACTGTGTCGTCAGCAAATCTTAAGTTATTTATATTGAATCTTTCCACTTTTATTTCTGGCATATCTTCTATATTTCGTATAATGTATTCTGTATATAGGGAGAAAAGGTCCGGTGACATTACACAACTTTGCCTGACACCCATTTCTATCTTTTGAAATCTACCTATGGTGTTGTTAACTCTCATCGCAGCCGTTTGTTTCCAATACATATTTCTTACTATTCTTAGATCTTTCCCATCAATATTAAGATTTTCTAGCAGTTTTATAATCTCTTAATACTTCACCTTGTCAAATGCTTTGCTGTGATCTATGAAGCACAAATAAAGGTCTTGTTCAGGTACTTACCAAAACAAATTGTTTTTTTCTTCCAATTTAATTCATATTGCTGAAGGAAGAAAAAAAGAAGATAAATTAGTTGGTTCATGGTGGCAGGATTACCTGAGCTACAACCATTTTTAATGGTCAGCTGATACAGCCAAACTGAATTCATATCAGCGGTTGAAAGCAGCCTAACTCACCACAAGAGGCACAAATTAAATAATGGAAAATATTCAAATTTGTTCAATCATTGTAATAAAATATTAGCAACTTGAACAGCAATTTCACAATATACTCAGCACACAAGAGGGCCGTCTCCAGAAAACTCTTCTACCCCTGATGCCGAAAGGCAACAAAGGGTTTCAGCAAATAGATAGATAGATATAACTTGAACAGCAATATGTTAGATAGACATTCTCACACAAATTAACTAATGACCACATATTTCAACTTTAAAAGAAAGCAACAACATTTGGTAATAAATGGGGGAAAAATGTATTGTTGTGTTTTTATTTCTTGGGGTTCATTCTGTGTCTTTGGATTATAACAAAGAATGATTGTGAACAAATATATCAGTTGTGTGTCAAATATGGCCAGCCAAGCCATTATTTCTAGGCCATCAGGCTAATCTAAAAGTACCACAGTCAATTCCCATTATAATAACTTGGTCCGGATCCAGACCGATGAAAAAAGGGAAATTCGGCTCGAGTTACTGGGTAGTCCAAAATACTTTTTTCATTAGTTGTGGTGAGTGTGTAGGCATGAGTCTCTGTAGGAGGTCTTTTCAGATCTGCTTACAATTCTATACATTATGGCATCTCTTCAGTGTGTGTTGAAGATAGAGGTCATAGGGTTCACAAATGGTTCTGTCTGTTGTGGTGAGAAATCTGACTGGGGGTTTATAGCTAGTGCAAGTGGTATTGACTTGTGAAATGGAACATATTGTGCAAACTACTTCCCATATGAGGATGGAGGTCAAGGCTGTTACTGCAGACAGATTCCTGAGTCTCATTTTACTAGAGTAGTTATAAGTGTCTTATTCTCACTGTATACTTCAAAAGATTCAAAATGGTCAATGTTTGTACAAGTGGATGGACTCTATAGCCTGTTCCAATCTGATGGGTATCACATGGATTTACTACCCAGAACATGCTGACGTTTGCATAATTGAGAAAACAGATAGGTTTGTGTTAAACGCAATTATAGCCAGTACCGGTAAATTGAGAATGGATAAGGGAGACATTTTGCATTTACTTAGCAAGCGCCACTTGAATGTAGACACAACTAAAGATGATGTGCCTAGGAGAAGTTGAGAGAATTTGGTATTCAATGTGGCTTCAGTAGGACTGGGTAGGATGAGGAATGTCAGATTAGACCGGTTTACCAACTGCAAACACTGCATGTGTGCCCAGCCATTCTTAGCATGCTCATTGAGTGGATGAGACAGCATACATTGGTGTAGATTTGAGCTTCCAACCATTTCATTTCCCAGGTTACTGCCAAGATCTCCATGGTCATAAAATATATGTCATAACATAATTTTTCCATACACAGGACTCTAGCCCGTTAAGTTCGTAGATATTACCCCATTAGAGGCATCAGCAGTTTCATCAATTACAGTCCTGTGCCCTTATGGGCAATTATCCTTCTGTTAGGTTATTTGAATTTTCCTGTGATTTTCAGTGGCCGTTGACACAAAGTATACATAAAGTGATCAATGAAAATCATGGGAAAAGCGAAATTGCATCACTTTAGAAAGATGTTTTCCAGTAAGTTCTTTGGGCTGTTCATTGTGTAGGGGCATACATCAGCACAAAAGCCTCTTGCCTCAGCCATTCAAATGAGTATACAAAAATTAAGGCTTTACCAGTCTTTGTTGTCGTCATTCCAATTGTTGATGTTACCACCTCTTCTCCCATCCTCCTCAACTGTTCCTTGCAGAATAATTTTAGAAATTGAGTCATGTCCTGTTACACATTACCCAACCCTACCAGGCGCATATACAGGTCATGGATAGTAAAAAAGTCTCCAGATATAGAGGTCAGTTGCAATACAAGCCAGAACTTTTCTGGACAAATAAGCAGTCGTGAACGCAACCGGTGCTACTGCCTACCCTAACAGTGTAGGATATCAGGTGTTGCTGATATCTCCACTGAAATAACCCATATGTTTCTTACTCAAATGCTCATACTGGGAGAAGGATTTTTCCCCCTTACTGCAGCTTTGCAGCCACCATTGGCAGAGGGAAAGGCTATGAGAGACAACCTTGACAAAAACAGAAGGCCACTCTACAAACCTCCTATGTCTTGCGGGCAGTGCTAGGATGCTCAAGAACATGGATAGGGAGCCTCCATATTTTTCTTACTGAAGACGGAATATGCCAACTTGAACAGGCGTGAGTATCCAGCAATGGAAATGGGATATGCACACACCATACTTCTTCTTCTTCTGCGTTCGTTCTCAAACTCCTGCAGGTCAGCAGGATATAGTCCGGAGAACGGAATGTGTTGTGTCATAGTTTACAGCATTGCTGCGATATCTGCGCCTTTCGACCTAACACATCCGACTTCAGCATGGCTTTGGATCACTGACCCTATATGCCTCGTACGACACGCATACAAGGTAAATAGTGTTGCTATTCTTTGCTCCTCTTTCGGACACGGGCAACACACCATCCATTAATTACTATTTTCTCAGATTTTTTACATGGAGTGGGGCTCTCTCTGTGGTTCATCACCAGGCAGGTGGAGATCTGGACCCACATCCTCAAATGGGTCCACCAAAATCTACCGATGATAACTATATGTATCGGGGACCCAGGATTAAACAGAATAAAACAACCAGCTAAACAAATCAAGTAAAAAAAATACACAATCAAAATTTTGCTGTGGAACAGTGAAGGTGTAGCTAAGAAAATATTAGAACTACAGAACATCCTCCAAAGAGAAAAAATAATTGATGTCATTTGCATTCTAGAGACTCATCTGAATGACAGTAACAGATTCTTCATTGGAGACTGAATTCTTCAGTCTAGGCAGCAGAGGAGGAATTATCACTGCGGTACGGAACACCATAACTGCTTAAGAAATTGCTTCAAACCCAGAGGACTCAGAACGTCTCACCATCAAATTGCACACAATCCCAGAACCACTGATAGTGACAAATGTCTACTGCTAAAACTACTTCTCAGGACAATACTATTCTCAACATCAAACCATATTATAGTGAGATATTTGAACAGTCACTCATCCAGCTGGTGATATCCGGCTATGGATAGTTATGGTTGGTTCGTTGCTGATCCAGCGGTCTATGGGCTCATGCCCCTTGACCCAGGTATGGATAGTTATAGAAGAAATACAAGACTGGATGATATAAAAGCTGATTAGATAAATGAACATGTAACAGAGTCAACGTCTCCTCCAGACGATCACCCTGTGCATAAGAAAACAAATAAGCTAATACAATCGACTGAAAAAACAAAACTTTAATCACGTATAAAAAAACAACTTATGAAAACCAGCAAAGTAACTGCAGTAGAATTCCTCTATAGGACATTATTTTATAACAAATTTCTGTATATAAGAACACTTTTTCAAAATCCCCAGTTACATTTATTATATATTGTTTGTACTATATATATATCGAACATTTCTGTTATTACATACATATAGTCAGTCCGGACCTAGTTGTTATAATGGATTCCACTGTATCAACAACACAGAGGTATGGGAACAGCTAGATGCATATTACAATATCGCAAACACCTCACCCACATATATGTAGTGCAAAACTTTCAGGTCCAGGCATTGAGAACAGAACTATAGAAACACCTACTGCTCTCAAGGCGAAAACACTTAATCACATAGACACCCAATAACCCAGTTTACAGTGGATTCATGTCTTCACAGATGGATCATCAGAGGATGCAGTAAAGAAAGGAGGACATGGCATACAAATACACCAAACACACGAAAAGTAGAACTCTCAATTGCTACTGGCAAATTATCAATTACTGGACATAGCTACAAACAATCTTAGAAGTATCAAAGGTACTAGAACAGTCTCAAAGAAGCAGTCAGTCTTCCTATGTGACTGCATGTCAGTTCTCCATACCATTCAAAAGAAACCTAAAGATCTTTTTAAAAAAACAACCTCAGATCTTTTAAATCAACTGTCTACTGCACAACAAAATGGCGTTGCAGTTGATCTCTGCACATTGTAAAATTGCAGGGAATAAGACAGTTGACAGACTGGCAAAAGCAGGTACAAAAAAATGAACAATTCCATCACATAATCACTGACTGAAGCAAAAATTCTCATCAAAAGAAAATACAAATATGCATGAAGTCAAAGAATATGCATCAACTTTCCACAAGACACCATCCTAAAGTTGTTCAGATTATAGCAAACTACCATCTTTTAAGCTATGCACATGACATTGTACACTAAAAGCACATCTCTGCGCAATAAAGGTTGTCCACATTGACCAATGTCCATGTAAATATAGCCCCGGAGCACATTATGCAGACGTGTCCAGTCTTTGAGGACTGATGCATGGGACATTTGCTGCCGAAAGAATATGTACAAAGTAAGAATCATCAAGTCCCTCTCCGCATCGAAGGTTGGCTGCAACAGATACAGATGCAGGATCAGCACTCCAGTCTAGAAAACTACTATACATGCAAATACTACTGATCGAACTAAGCAGCCAGCGTAAAGTAGCTATGTAGTGGATACAATCACATAAGGAATACACGGAAACGAGAGTAGATCGTCTGGCTGCTGATGATCAACCAGATGTACCAATAATGTAAAGTAAAAAGTAAAGTAATCCATAGAATTTATTAATGCCGTAGGTGTGTGAGATGTTAGCGATCTCACATTTTAGAGACTGCAAATGAGGGCCGTAGCCATCTCCTCTCCCTCGCAGTCTTTACTTCCCGGATTAATCCGGGACCCATTTAAGGCTGGGTCGACCTGGGAGCCGTTGAGATCTGAAAAACATTTCCGCCTCAACTGGGGAATGAACCCAGGACCACTCATAAGCGAAGCTAGTGACAACTAATGTATCGATAAAAGAAATTTGAAAACCAATTCCAATAAAAGATGGCTACCAAATAATGAACAGACTTTAACAAGTTATCATTATACGCCTCAGAACAAGACACAATCGACTCTGCAATCAAGTGTATATAACGTTTAATATCGGCAAAACAGCCACGTGTACACGAGGACATGCTCTACAGGCAGCAGGTAATATTTTCCAGGAATGACCGGGATATGAAATGCTGAGGCAAATACACAAGTCCAGAGAAACAACAGTAGAAGAAAAATTACGGACCTCTACACGCGTTACAAAAAAGCCAGGTTTATAGAAGAAAAACTATGGACCTCTACACGCGTTACAAAACAGCCAGGTTTATAGAAGAAAAACTATGGACCTCTACACGCGTTAAAAAACAGCCAGGTTTATAGAAGAAAAACTATGGACCTCTACACGCGTTACAAAACAGCCAGGTTTATAGAAGAAAAACTATGGACCTCTACACGCGTTACAAAACAGCCAGGTTTATAGAAGAAAAACTATGGACCTCTACACGCGTTACAAAACAGCCAGGTTTATAGAAGAAAAACTATGGACCTCTACACGCGTTACAAAACAGCCAGGTTTATAAAAGAGAGAACATTTCAGATATAAGTACATTCCAGGCGAACGAAAGAAGAAAACATATGAGTATTATTCCGTCTTATAAACCCAGACGGCGAGACTTACCATTGAAAAGTCTTCACAGTTTATACAGTGAGTTTAAGTGGATATAAGAGAGTGCAGAGTACGGCAATTAAATTTCTAGTAAACATCACTTCACCCTCACTTTGTGAACACTATAAACTTTTATTATAATGTTATTTGTGCTTATCGACTGATGATATAATTGTCTTGTCTTGTCCTATTCTTCTGTGTGCAGCTAGGTGTCACGAGGAGCCGATGTCTTCTATTATCTTTAGCTAACTGTGATGGCGCTACCATAGTGCATCATTGGTGTTATAGTATTTCTCTGATGTCATCTATCCATCTTCATCTGGGTCTTCCTCTCTCTTTTCAGATGATCTTTTATTGAAGGCTATCGATGGAATGAGATCTGGTTACATTCTGATTAGGTGGCCGAACCAGTTAATCATTTGTGTGTCTGTATTCTTTGCACGATATTGTTTTCATCAGATTTATTATAGTGTCATTGTTTATTCTACCTATTTTTGTTACCCCTAGTGCAGTTTTCAGGCACTTCATTTTGCATACGCCGAATTTTTGTTCAAGTTTCTCTGTCAGGGTCCAGGTCTGGCATTGGTAACACAGTGTCGGCATGGACACTGTGTTAATAAACGTTCTCTTGGAGATCATGTTGATGTTCTGGTGTTTCAGCAGTGTTGCCAATTGATATAAAACTTTGGAGCTAAGTAATTACCTAGATTGCGTAAATATGGATATATTAAGAAAATACATTTGTATTGTGGGTCGCAGTCATTAAAATTGAACGGTAAGAGAACATTAAATATGCTGTGTTGTTTATTAAAAATTCATTACCATTATATTTTCATTTAACAACATTATACGACGGATGGTCAAAAAGTAATGCTTCCTAATTAATAATTTAATTAAATATAAAATAGGCACGAAAATATATAAAAATCACATTAAAATGTAGTATGTAGACTGTACTTCAAACATTTTATTTCTCAATATAGTATCCGTTATACTGTAGATCACTTAAGACCAGATTACACTAATTGCCCAGGAAGTAGAGAATGATTTCCAGGAAAAAAAAAGCAGACATCAGTGGTGTGGGTAGATATGGAAAAAGCCTTTGATTGTGTATGGAAAGATGGACTCCTCCTTAAACTACAACAAAACAAAGTGACAGGGCGTATGTATTACTGGATAAAACACTACCTGCACAACTGAAAAGCAGCAGTGAAGATTGAAATGAAGCACAGCAGAAAGAAACTCTTTAAGCATGGAGTACCACAGGGAGGTGTTCTATCCCCCCACTCTATTCCTTATATTCATGAATGACATTGACCAAATTCTCTCGCGTAAAGTAAATGCTGCAATGTATGCAGACGATCTGGCGATATGGTGCAGTGAAGAGAGCGTAGGCACAACAAAAATAAGGTTGCAAGAAACTATGGACAATTTGGCCAAGTGGACAGACTAATGGGCCATGTCTATCAATGCCCAAAAAACTACCTATACCATCTTCAGCATGTCCACCAAACCACAGAAAATCCTACTAACCATAAATGGTCAAACATTGCCAAAAGATGAGACACCTACATACCTTGGAGTCACTTTTGAACCAATACTTACATGGAAACAGCACATAGACAAGTGCCAAACAAAAGGTACAATGAGGACAGCACTCCTTAAAAAATTGGCTGGAACAGATTGGGGTGCAAATGGAAAAATACTAAGTAGAGTATATACAGGTTATGTAAGACCAGCTTTGGAATATGGAATGTCAGCATGGGGGACTGCAGTCAAGAATAACACTCAAAAGATCTCAAAGATACAAAACCGCAATCTCAGAATTATAACAGGAGGTATGAATACTACCCCAATCACAGAAATGGAAACATGCACAGGTTTGCTATCAATGGAAGAAAGAAGAAATGAAAAAAATCCTCACACAGTATGCAAAGTTCAAATGTTTGGAGAGTTATCAAATGAACCAAAGACTAAGCAGACCTACAAAAGAGCGACTCAAAAGAGGTAGCTTTCTACACTCCGCTAAACAGCTCCAGAAATCGCTCAAAGATACAGACCTACAAAACCAAAAACCACTAAACACCTTTAACACATACCCAACATGGGACAGGAAAAACTTCCCAAGAATTATGGACAATATACCAAGCATTATTTCGAAAACAGAAACTACTATACAAGTACTAAAGGAGACAACTAAGAATCACATACAGAAAGCATACCCAAAGGATATATGGACACATGTATGGATCAGCGAAAGAGGCAGTATTAGATGGAGGATCAGGAATATATATAGTAACACCAGATGGAAACGAAATAGAGAAATCCATACCCACAGGCAAACATTCCACAAATTTCAAAGCAGAAATGGAAGCCATAATAGAGGCAGCCAAAATGCTCATGAATTGCTTGCCGAGTCACAACAGACATGTAGTATTTCTAACGGATGCAAAGTCAGTATTGCAGGCATTGAAAGATCCAAAGAACACGAGCATGAATGAACTTATGGCCTGCTTACTACACCTCAGCAGTACCGCCAAAGAAACAGTACTGCAGTGGATCCCAGGTCACTGTGGCATACCTGGAAATGAAAAAGCTGATCTCCTGGCAAGGAAAGGGGGATCACTGGAACAAATAGAAAATGATAATACGTACGTTGAAAGTAAGACCATGTTAAAAGCAGAATATAAGAAAAAGTGGAAGCAGATGCATCCAACTGCATAACCAAATGACCCCTACCATCAAATGTCACGCAAGGAACAAACCATCATTTTCAGACTACGAACTGGTCACAACAGACTGAGAAGTCACATGTTCCGAAAGCTGAAGATTGGTGAGACAGACCTGTGCAACTGTGGACTGAGCCCAGAGACTGCAGAACACATTCTTCATGCCTATCAACTCTACCAAGAAGAGATGGAGAAAATATGGCATACTGAGACGGCACTGCTTCCAGACTTGAGGGGTTCCATGGATGACCTGAAGCGAATCACACAATTCATTGAAGCTATTGGTGCTGTAACCTGATATCTGACTGAAGAACGATGAAGAAGAAGAAGAAGTATCCGTTATTTGTTACAATTTTTGTCCATCTTCGCGCAAGGGCATGTATCCATGAATGGTAAAAATCTCTTTTTTTTCTCTTAACCAATTGCGTATGGCGCATTTAAGGTTATTGGTGTCCGTAAAGTGATGTCAGCGTAGAACTTCTTTTAGTGGTCCAAACAGATGGAAGTCTGAAGTTGCAAGATCGGGACTGTAAAGGAGATGTGATATTACTGTCAAGCCAAATTCTCCAATCGCATCAATGGTGCTTTTAGCGGTGTGTGGCGTGGCATTATCGTGCAACAGTAGTGCAGTTCTCTGATCTTTTAATGGGTAAAGTAGCCGTAGACGACATCTTATTCAAAGTTTCAATATAACAGTCTGCATTCACTGTATTCAAAGTTTCAATATAACGATCTGCATTCACTGTATTCAAAGTTCCAATATAACGATCTGCATTCACTGTATTCAAAGTTTCTATATAACGATCTGCATTCACTGTATTCAAAGTTCCAATATAACGATCTGCATTCACTGTATTCAAAGTTTCAATATAACGATCCGCATTCACTGTATTCAAAGTTTCAATATAACGATCTGCATTCACTGTATTCAAAGTTTCAATATAACGATCCGCATTCACTGTATTCAAAGTTTCAATATAACGATCTGCATTCACTGTATTCAAAATTTCAATATAACGATCTGCATTCACAATATTCTTTGTCCCAAGAAGTCGAGAATAATGATACACTTCTTTATTTCGAAACACGGAGGTCATAACATTCCCAATAGATGGTGAATTTTTTAACTTCTTTCTTGGCGACGGTGTTGTGTGATGCTATTCCATTGACACAGCGATGTACCCAACGTCGGACTGTGCAAACGTCCACTGCTGAATCTACATAAACATTCTTCAAACGTTCGAAGATGCGAATTGGGGTCTTAACCTTCAGCATTGAGAAATCCAATGACATTGTTGTTTTAACCGTACTTCTTTAGCAGTCATTTTAAAACGGTTATTGTTTTGTTATCTGTTAATAAAACAGGTTGGTTATTCAATACAGTGCAGAAGAGTCTGTGGGAATTCTCGCAAAATTAACAAATTGCACGCCGATATAGCCTTTACGGTACAATACAAGAATCAGTGGACATATTTCTACGGAACAAATAGCAAACATGATTAAACGGAACGAAATTTCGATAGAGTCGCATATACCGACGCATCCAATATTCGACACGTTGCACGATGAGAGCCCCTGACCACTCGACATACGCGCTGCACACTGAGTGGGAGATGGATGGCCAGTTCATTGCGCTAGATCGGTATTTTAAGTACAACTTTTTTAAGTTTACGAGATAGTGCAATAGCATATGAAATTAAAATGTTGATATGTTGTCACGTGATTTGTCCACTGATTCTTGGATTGTACCGTATTTACTTAGATAAAATTAGGGTGCATTACATTTTAACCATCCTTCGTATATCAATTGTTACCGCACAGATAATTAATTCGTGGACATTTTCAATTATAGAATGTTTTTTGGGGTCTGCTACAGGAATAAATACATGTATAGGAACTACAATATAAAGGAGTACACAACAGACAGTTTAAGAACCGCTGCTGTAACGGGAAGTCATAACAACGTTTATTTTACAATCAATCTATCGCAACATGGCAACACCTGCCGTATGCCCTTGTATCTAGAGATATATAGGTGCATGGTCAGTCGGCATACGATCAAGTGTACTCTAGCCATAGCTACAGGCAAGCTCGCAACCAATTTTAAAGCAGAAATGGAAGCTCTCAAGAAAGCAGCAGAAACTATCTTACAACACAAAGAACAAGTGCACAGGAATATTGTATTACTAACAGATGCATTCTCTGTCATAACAGCACTGAAGCTACACAGGAACACCGAACTGAATGAATTGAGGGAAGTTCTAGTTCAGTTGTACAATAATTTCTAAAGAGTAGTGATACAGTGGATACCGTCACACTGTAACATTGAAGGGAATTAAGTTGCAGATAGATTGGCCAAAGGAGGAGGGAATTTACCTCAAGAAGACATGCCGAAATCGGATGTGCTAGGCCTATAAGGCGCATAACGGTGGCACAACGTAATCACGCTCCCGGCGGAAATCGCACGGATATCCGTGCTGGTTACAATGGAGCGAACGCAAAACAAACAAACAAACCTCAAGAAGACTATCTGTTCAATTATGAAGGAGTGAAGACCATCATTAAGGCAACTATAACAAAAAGTGGAAAGAAGACCACCAAAAATATAATGCAGATGACGGGTATTACCAACTGTCCAGAAGAGACCAGGTTATCCTGCTGCGCCTCAGAACCGGTCACAACAAAATGAGACATCATTTGTACACCAAATTCAAAATAGGTACAACTGGGCTTTGCCATTGCAGCCTTGCGAATATGACAGCAGAACTTATCCTACAAGAATGTCATCAGCATGCAGACCTGAGAAACAAGACATGGCCCACTCCAATCAGCGTCGAATAGAAACTGTATGGCACAGTGGAAACTATAAAACAGACAGCAGCCTATATCATAGAATCCGGATTCCCAGCCTGACTGAGTGATGATTGCCGAAGAAGAAGAAGAAGAAACACAACAGATCGCTCCCATGTCTACAATCCTTAGACACGGAAGAAGGAGTACTAAATACACCCCACATTGTTCAACTGTTCCAACTCGGATTAAATCCCGTAAATTAGAGAGGGGAGATTCAATCCACCCGCCCTTTCCCTTAGAAGATCAGAACATAACTTAATAATATGAATTTTAGTCAAAAGTAGGGTAAGCCGTCAGATCCCTTATCACGAACATCCAAAACGTCATGAAAATGACGGTATTACGGACAAGAATGGGCGAATGAACTTTCTTTTAAATAGGTAAATATCCTCCCCCCTCCCTTCTGAAGACATGTATTATATGACTGCCTTTATTGCATTCAAAATATCAGCACGGTACATATTCATGTGTTTGAACAAAAAGGAGTCCGCCGAAGACGGTTGAATGGGGCCATTTGCGCAAATAAAACCGTGAAGCAACGCGTTTTCATTCTCTGGACTACATCCTGTTGGAAATCTAGTGGGACCATTGTCCTTCTACAAGTTAGACCTAGTGGAAGTTTGAGAATAGACGCCGAAGAAGAAGAAGAAAAGAAGGACACATAAATGTGATAACATACGCCATGAGTTTAACCGATCGGTATTGGTTGTAGAAATAGTACCAGGTAATTTAGAACAAAACACGGCGTCTGACTTAATGAGAGGATGTCTCACAATTTTATAAGTCCAAGCAAATCCTCTTAGATTCCAGATTTGGATGTCTGCATTCCATCTTTAAAATGATATTTAGACGGATCTTGACTTTCCTAGAATAGCGTCAGAATTTTTAGTCAAGTCACGGATTGAAGTTTCATGAATGTCTCATGATTACCGTAAAGACGTAAAATTGATAGATCTCTTTTTGTTTTTATGATCTAATTTGTCTTGTTCGTCTGTGTCCAGTCACGTTTCACGATAGCGTACGGTGTTTCATGACCTCTTTTTTCGCTTGCCAAGTGCACAGATATGTGATATTGTCTGGTATGGTGTCATTGACGTAGGACAGTTAGTTATATATTCAGATGTGGGAGTACGGTTAAAAACGCGCTCCTCCAGAGTGACGTTTGTGTTATTGTACTGAAGAGATTTTTGTAGTAATATCTTAAATAGTACTTTTGGTCAATACACCAACAAAGTACGAAATATAATTGTTAACTCCCTTTCGTGTATTGGATTTTGGGGGGGGGGGGGGGTCAAAGGGTTAGGTTTAGGGTTAGGGGTACCACTTGGTTTAGAGCTTAACCATTGGCAATATAAGACATACTATATATATCTATGTTCATTTAGCACCGAACACGGTGCATAGGTCATAAACCAGAGCTATCCAGTTCGAGCGATGGGATGCTGTTTGTGTAATTCGTGTGTTGTTGAGACCAGGACCGGATTTACGTATAAGCTAAATAAGCTATAGCTTAGGGCCTCCACTGATTTGAGGGCCCCCAACAAATTGTATTTGGCACTGACATAATATTTGGACTTATAAAGGATCCCATATCTCAAATACCTTAGGGCCTTATCAAGTCTAGATCCGGCACTGGTTGAGACCCATGTTCATACCCTCTTTGATAGTTGTTCTACGAAGAGTCTCTCTTGGTCTTCCTCTTTTTCTTTACCCGCCTGGTAACAATTTTAATGCTTGTAGTCGCAGTCTGTTTTCATTCATTCTAAGTACATGTCCGATTAAGTCCATACATCGCCCGTGTGTTGCCGGGGTCCGAAAGGGGAGCAAAGAATGGCAACACCGTTTACCTTCCACGCATGTCGTAAAAGGCGACTAAGGAGGTTATGGGATTGAGTTGGCTGTCCCATCCCATATAGGGTCAGTGACCAAAGCCATGCTGAAGTCGAATGTGTCAGGCCGAACGGCACAGATATCGCAGCAATGATGTAAACCATAACAAAACGCATTTCGTTCTCCGGACTACATCCTGCTAATCTGCAGGAGTTTGAGAACGAACGCAGAAGAAGAAGAAGTCCAAACACGAAGCTCATATATTTTCCAACTATGCGTATGAAATCTGTTTTAAAACCAGGACATCATGACAACCCTTCTTGATATTTCATTATCTTTTTCTAAACTCATAGCACGACCTTATACTGTATATATCTAAATGACAGAGCTGAAGTCTGAATGTCGGTTCGTAAAGAAGTTATCGCTGTCAAGCTGTAAACACAAGCGTAATCTGTAATCCGGAAATCTGTAATCCGGATCACATGAGATAATCAACAGGACCGTGAGAATGAACGTGGAAGAAGTAACAGTAACTACGTGGGAAAGATGTACAGTGTATTATTAGACAGGAAACAAATAATGTCAAAACTATGATTCAAGGTCGATGTATCTAGGACGTCATTTCCACCGTGGCCTACATTTGCATTTACCTACGCAGTCCCTAGAGTTGGTGCATGTAGCTTGAATATGAGGACTTTTAAACAAGAATAATTAATTATGTTTTTTTCCCCTTGCGAACGTTTTGATTTTGTATAAAATTGAATATTTCCTTGGAGAAATTAGACGTTGAAATATTTATTGATTAATTCACCATCATCATTATCGACGCCTTAAGGTAATGGCGGCGCAACTTTATAAACATCAACACAATTCCGCCATAATTTCATATTGTTGATGCGTTTTTTGAGTGCGTTGACTTAAACGTGTCCAGTCTTTGTTTTTAAACCCTGCATTCTTTTTTCCCTTTTCTCTTCCTCCTACAGCCTCAACTGACCTACGCAGGACAGTCGTTGAAAGAAATCATGCCTTACCACGTGACAAAACCACGCAAGTTTATCATGACGTGACAAAACCCCATAAGTTTATCATGTCTCATGACGTGACAAAACCACTCAAGTTTGTCATATCTCATGACGTGACAAAACCACACAAGTTTGTCATGTCTCATGTCGTGACAAAACCACGCAAGTTTGTCATATCTTATGACGTGACAAAACCACGCAAGTTTGTCATGGCTCATGACTTGACAAAACCACGCAAGTTTATCATGACGTGACAAAACGCCATAAGTTTATCATGTCTCATGACGTGACAAAACCACACAAGTTTGTCATATCTCATGACGTGACAAAACCACACAAGTTTGTCATATCTCATGAAGTGACAAAGCCACGCAAGTTTGTCATATCTTATGACGTGACAAAACCACGCAAGTTTGTCATGGCTCATGACTTGACAAAACCACGCAAGTTTATCATGACGTGACAAAACGCCATAAGTTTATCATGTCTCATGACGTGACAAAACCACACAAGTTTGTCATATCTCATGACGTGACAAAACCACACAAGTTTGTCATATCTCATGAAGTGACAAAGCCACGCAAGTTTGTCATATCTCATGACGTGACAAAACCACGCAAGTTTGTCATATCTCATGACGTGACAAAACCACGCAAGTGTGTCATATCTCATGACGTGACAAAACCACGCAAGTTTGTCATATCTCATGACGTGACAAAACCACACAAGTTTGTCATATCTCATGACGTGACAAAACCACGCAAGTTTTTCATATCTTATGACGTGACAAAACCACGCAAGTTTGTCATATCTCATGACGTGACAAAACCACGCAAGTTTGTCATACCTCATGACGTGACAAAACCACGCAAGTTTGTCATATCTCATGACGTGACAAAACCACGCAAGTTTGTCATACCTCATGACGTGACAAAACCACGCAAGTTTGTCATATCTTATGACGTGACAAAACCACACAAGTTTGTCTTGTCTCATCACATGACAAAACAACGTATGTTTGTGGCGTTTCACCAGTTCTTGAAAATACATATTAAAGGAATTACGAGGCGTGTTCAAATGAAAACGGGACTTGTTACACCACGCGTGATAGAGCGCACTGATATTGATGACATTTTGCACTAGTAATGAGTATCCAATAATTTACATACGGTCACGTGTTCATCTTCCCAGCATGCATATGTGCTGCAGAAGACTGTTAACAATATGGCGGGTGTGATTCCGAACCCGTCCAAAGTGAATCAGCGTGCTGTGATCCAGTTTCTTTCATTTGAAGGATGTCAAGCAGTAGACATTCATCGGAGAATGAAGGCAGCATATGGTGACAAATGTTTGTCGAGGACCAGAGTGATGGAGTGGGTGCGTATGTTTAAAGACGGACGTGAGTTAACGGCAGATCTTGCACGGCCAGGTCAGGCGCATATTGTTGCAACAGAAGAAGCCATAGCCGTGCTTGATAAAGCAGTACTGACTGACCATCAAGGCTAAGCGACCAGGCAGACTTTCTCAAGGTGTGATTCTTCTCCACGACAACGCTCGTCCGCACGTCGCAAAAATTGTGCAGGAAACATTGGCAAAGAAGAATTGGGAAGTTCTTCATCACCCAGCCTATAGTCCCGATTTATCCCCGTGTGATTTCCATTTGTTCGGACCGTTGAAGAAAGCACTAAAGGGACAACGATTCAACAGCGACGCAGACGTGAAGACAGCGGTGACCACATGGTTCAGAGAACAGCCACGCAACTTTTTCTCGGACGGCATTCGACGTCTACCTAAACAGTGGGATGCTTGCCTAAATGCATACGGAGATTTTTTCTGATGAACCCAGGTGCATTCTTATTCACAAGTGGTTGCTTTGTTCAATTCCGTTGAAAATATTAAATTGCGTATGATACTTTTTAAATAAATCCACAAGTCCCGTTTTCATTTGAACACGCCTCGTATATGTTATCCAAGCAATTTTCCGCCTCTGTCCTTTTCTGTCAGGCATCTAGATGAACGAGAAGGTCAGATGTACCATCATTTCAGATGAATCAACAAATAATCTGTCAGACTTTTAGATGAATGATAAGGTCAGATGTACCATCATTTCAGATGAATCAACAAATAATCTGTCAGACTTTTAGATGAATGATTAGGTCAGATGTACCATCGTTTCAGATGAATCAACAAATAATCTGTCAGACTTTTAGATGAATGATAAGGTCAGATGTACCATCATTTCAGATGAATCAACAAATAATCTGTCAGACTTTTAGATGAATGATTAGGTCAGATGTACCATCGTTTCAGATGAATCAACAAATCTGTCATAAAAGCGATGAAATAGTTGGCTAAAAAGTATATGCTACGATCCTGGTAGATGCAGAAGTATATTTTGCGACATATAGTGGCATTCCTGTGATACTGCTACACTGAAATATATCCATTCGGGGACTATCAAATGCATCTATCATAAAGCCATGCTTGTGAGATACGTCTTTATTAGATGGCTGTTTGGTGTTAATGGCTATCTGCATACAGTTAAAAGGATTACTTCATAATTATCATAATTCTAGCAATTTTAGTAGCCTATTCAGAAAATTAAGTACACATGGCGAACCATCCAAATATGTCCATTTTTATTTGTCGCCCCAACCCCACGGATATACAGTTCCGGATTACTTAAGCTAAACAAGATATAGCTTAGCTATATGCCCCATGTTATTGGGGCCCCCAATTTTTTTTTATTTTTCGCTATCTATATATTCTTAATCGTTAAAGGGCCCCATATCTCAAATAGCTTAGGGCCCCATATCTCAAATAGCTTAGGGCCCCATATCTCAAATAGCTTAGGGCCCCATATCTCAAATAGCTTAGGACCCTATCTAGTTTAAATCCGGCCCTGCGGATATAAACTGTGGCCCACCGGTAAACCATATGGTTCAACTAAGAACCACTAATCTATGACAAATTTATGTATATTTTTGTCATACATTGTCTCCGCAAACTTATTTCTTTTCTAGATTCGTTGTATATTTTGTCTGTTCTTTCAAGCTTAAAGTACACGATAAACCTTCACTCACCTGCTTGTATCCCTTTTTCTCGGAAAAACGTGTGGATTGATTTTTGTATTAGAACTCATTTTTTTTCTATTGATTGATTTAAACACGCATTAATCAGTCTGTGATATTTATTCGAACCTAGAACAGGCGGTGTAGATTAAAAATCGAAGATGATGGAAGTTAGCTATTTCTGTGTTGAACATTGACACATTGACATTATCGTTATCTATTTCCTCTTCTGCTGTTTAGCGTGTTTGATCAGAGAGCACGAACGTGAAAGTTTCAAAGCTGACAAAACAAAGTAACAACACAAATAAATACGGCTAACATGATCATCGGGAAACACCCATCTTAAACAACGCTATTTGATTTCTTTCATAATTTTCATTGGTTGTTGATACAACATATGCACAAAGTGACCATTGTGTCATATAGTCCCTAGCACTATTCTGATGTATTCCTAGAACTATTCTGATGTATTTCTTGAACTAGTCTGATGTATTCCTAGCAATATTTTGATGAAGACACATATTCATTGCGTAAGTCATGTGGTACTTATGCCAGATCATCGCCGGTCAAAGACACTTATATTTGGTGCGTTGGAGAATTGCATACGTTTTCAAGGTTGCCAATAGAAAAGCTACAAACACTGGTTAAAGATCACACTGAAAGGATTTGAAAATAGACCATTATACACGAGGAGACAGTGCAGAAAATAGACCATGATATACGAGAACTTGCAGAAAATAGATCATGATACACGAGGAGAATTTGCAAAAAATAGACTGTGATATACGAGAAGAACTTGCAGAAAATAAACCATGATACACGAAGAGAGCTTGAAGAAAATGTAGCTACATACCGCTCTACAGTAAAAAAAAAACAAGACACAGCAATTTTCTGAAAAAATGAGAAATGATGTTGAAGCTCAACACGGAGGGTAGCTAGAAAATCACGGGTAGACCAAAAACCATCTACACTGGTCATCCCATGTTTGAATTCACCAAGGACATTTGAGGCCAGAATATGACTTATTAGCCATGAACGAATTCATAGTCAGTGACATAGCTCTAAATGAATCTCAAAAGTGAATGTTACAAATGATAATCATCAATTTTGAAAGAAAAAAAATACAGAGAGAGAGAGAGAGAGAGAGAGAGAGAGAGAACGAGAGTCAGAGCACTAAATAAGGGTTCTGTCACTGATTACTCACTAAATAAGGGTTCAGTCAGTGACTGTTCACTAAATAAGGGTTATGTCACTGATTGCTCACTAAATAAGGGTTCTATCAGTGACTGTTAACTAAATAAGGGTTATGTCACTGATCGCTCACTAAATAAGGTTTCTGTCACTGATTGCTCACTAAATAAGGGTTCTGTCAGTGACTGTTCACTAAATAAGGGTTCTGTCACTGATTGCTCACTAAATAAGGGTTCTGTCACTGATTGCTCACTAAATAAGGGTTCTGTCAGTGACTGTTCACTAAATAAGGGTTCTGTCACTGATTGCTCACTAAATAAGGGTTCTGTCACTGATTGCTCACTAAATAAGGGTTCTGTCAGTGACTGTTCACTAAATAAGGGTTCTGTCACTGATTGCTCACTAAATAAGGGTTCAGTTAGTGACTGTTCACTAAATAAGGGTTTTGTCAGTGACTGTTAACTAAATAAGGGTTCTGTCACTGATTGCTCACTAAATAAGGTTTCTGTCACTGATTGCTCACTAAATAAGGGTTATGTCAGTGACTGTTAACTAAATAAGGGTTTTGTCACTGATTGCTCACTAAATAAGGGTTCTGTCACTGATTGCTCACTAAATAAGGGTTCTGTCACTGATTGCTCACTAAATAAGGGTTATGTCACTGATCGCTCACTAAATAAGGTTTCTGTCACTGATTGCTCACTAAATAAGGGTTCTGTCAGTGACTGTTATCTAAATAAGGGTTCTGTCACTGATTGCTCACTAAATAAGGGCTCTGTCAGTGATTGCTCACTAAATAAGGGTTCTGTCACCGATTGCTCACTAAATAAGGGTTCTGTCAGTGACTGTTCGCTAAATAAGGTTTCTGTCACTGATTGCTCACTAAATAAGGTTTCTGTCACTGATTTCTCACTAAATAAGGGTTCTGTCAGTGACTGTTCACTAAATAAGGGTTCTGTCACTGATTGCTCACTAAATAAGGGTTCAGTCAGTGACTGTTCACTAAATAAGGGTTATGTCACTTATTGCTCACTAAATAAGGGTTATGTCAATGATCGCTCACTAAATAAGGGTTATGTCACTGATTGCTCACTAAATAAGGGTTATGTCAGTGACTGTTAACTAAATAAGGGTTCTGTCACTGATTGCTCACTAAATAAGGGTTATGTCAGTGACTGTTAACTAAATAAGGGTTCTGTCACTGATTGCTCACTAAATAAGGGTTCTGTCAGTGATTGCTCACTAAATAAGGGTTCTGTCACTGATTGCTCACTAAATAAGGGTTCTGTCAGTGATTGCTCACTAAATAAGGGTTCTGTCACTGATTGCTCACTAAATAAGGGTTCTTTCAGTGATTGCTCAGTAAATAAGGGTTCTGTCAGTGACTGTTATCTAAATAAGGGTTCTGTCACTGATTGCTCACTAAATAAGGGCTCTGTCACTGATTGCTCACTAAATAAGGGCTCTGTCAGTGATTGCTCACTAAATAAGGTTTCTGTCACTGATTTCTCACTAAATAAGGGTTCTGTCAGTGACTGTTCACTAAATAAGGGTTCTGTCACTGATTGCTCACTAAATAAGGGTTCAGTCAGTGACTGTTCACTAAATAAGGGTTATGTCACTTATTGCTCACTAAATAAGGGTTATGTCAATGATCGCTCACTAAATAAGGGTTATGTCACTGATCGCTCACTAAATAAGGGTTCTGTCACTGATTGCTCACTAAATAAGGGTTCTGTCAGTGACTGTTCACTAAATAAGGGTTCTGTCACTGATTGCTCATTGCTTTTAGTTGAGGTGGAGTTTGGTATTCCTTATTAATTATTCCAGGAACCTCTTCTATTATGGAGACGTTTTGGAGACTATTGTCTGGCTCTTCAAAATCGTTAGTGTTTCAATTTTAGTTGGTAGGTTTGTTATTATATCTTTGTGTTGTTGATGGAAATGATTGGAGATGTGACAGAATCTGGTTCTCTTCAGCCTGCTTGTGATCGATCTAGAAACTTGCGCAAGCATTGGATGATTTGGCATGCGCTTATTGTTTTTCCATTGCACAAGCACTCTTTCTTATCTTCTGTCATCCAGAGGATTGATGGTTTATGTTTTTCCATTGCATGGATTGGGGTGGTTTTCATCCCTCCTGAGATTAGTCGATGTCCTGCAATTTGTACTTTAGATAGGCGATCAGTATTTGTTTTTGATGCTGATTTCCAGGATTTTATTCCATATTTATATGACTGTACCCATGTAGACTTTTTGTAGATTACTTACATTTGCTCCCCAGCTTGTGCCTGCAAGTTTCTTCATCAAGGATAGTTTCCTGGTTGCTTTTTGCTCAATGGTTATCAGGAGTGATATCCAGGTGAGTCGCTTGTCTAGTTTGACCCCGAGAAATGTAGGGTTCTCCAAATGTGCTAACTCACTTTCATTAATTTTAGATTTGCTTTTTCTTGGTGGTTTAAAAATGAGATGATGGTTATCACAGTTGTGGAGAGGTTGATCTGGACTTCTCAGTCAGATGCCCATTCACTTAGGGTGTCAAGTGCGGACTGCATTCTGCTCTTTGCAGTGGATAGGCTGCCTGCCACACTCCAGGCAGCAAAATCATCAGCATGAAGAGCCTTTGAAATATGATGTGACAGTATCTCTCCAATATCATCGATGAATACCAGGAAGAGGGTAGGAGAGATCACTCCTCCTTGAGGCACTCTTTGTTGGAGAGTAAAACGTTTACTTAGTTTACCATCTACTTTTACAGATGATGCGCGGTAGCAGATGAAATCTTTTATCCAGCTGAACATTCTGCCTTCAAATTTGTTTTTGAGAAGCTTGATGATGACCCCTATCTTTCCACAATTTATCGGAGGCCTTGCTCAAGTCCATAAAAGTTGTCAGAAATTTTTCCTTCTTTGGAAAAGCATTTTCGATTTCCTGTGCTAGGTATATAAGCTGGTCTTCGATATTTCCTATAGGCCGACTGTGTCGTGGTGAGCTTTCGGTTTTCCTCTAGGTATTTTATCAGTCTAGAGTTGACCATTCTCTCCATTGTTTTCTCTACGCCTCAAGAGGCTGACTGGTCGGTAGCTTAACTTGTTGATCTTTTATTTTAGTTTTTTTTACCGATTGGAATGATGACAGCTTCACGCCATAAATCTGGAAATTTACCAGTTCTCCGTGATTGTTGAAGATGGTAAGGAGCTTGTTTCTGATGATTGGTCCTAGGTTATTGATCTTATCATTGGTTATGCCATCCTTTCATGGGGCCAGTTTGGTTTTTAGTTTTCCTATGGCACAATTTAGTTCTCAGAAGGTAAATGGTGTCTTCATGCATGGCTCTGGGTTTTGCTTCTTCACTTTTCTTTCTAATTTCTTTTTTTATTTCTTTGATACGTGTATGAGAGAGTGTTGTTGTGCTTTCTTCCTTACAGAAGTCTGCTAAAATGTTTTCTGCCATTATTCCTGTGTGGAATTTCCCCACTTCTTTGATGACAGTCTTGTAGTGTGAATTCTTTGTTTCTTCATTTATAGTTCTTGTAAGGTTCCATAGTTTGCTTGTGTCTTTTGTCATGTTTAGGATGCTGGTCTTTTCATGCCAGCTATTTTGAATCTGTTTTTTTTCCTGCTCATTGAACGTTTGGTTGATTTCATTGCGTTTCTTTGTGTTTTCTACTGTAGGGTTTTTCTCCATTGTATGTCTTAAATCATTCAGCTCGTTATACAATTTTTCTATGGTTTCACTCCAATAAGACTTGTATTCTTTTCGTCTGCCCCTTGCTATTGCCTTCCGTGCGGATTAGGGTACCGCTTTGTTTATTTGTGAGATGTTGTGGTTTATGTTGTTACTGAGGATGATATTCTGACAGAGCTGGTCTGATTTTGACTAAGGTCAAATTTGCTTTTTTGAAGTTCCAGTTTGGGGACATGGTATGTTGTCCTGTACTTCCTGTCTAGTAGATTTTGCAGGATGCCTGATGTATGGTCACTTCCTCCCAGTTGACTTTCTACTGTTCTTGTAATATGTATATCTATATCATCTGTTGCCATGGCTATATCTGGTGAGCTGGTGGATTCGAAAAGCTGGTGGACAGAAAAAGCGTTTCAAAGACACGCTCAAGTCATCCTTGAAACATCTTAACATTGACGTAGGCGCTTGGGAGAGCCTCGCTCAGGATAGAACGGCTTGGCGTTACAGCATTAGAACGGGAGCACTAGCGGCAGAAGAATTCAGACAAGAAACTGCAAGACAGAAGCGGACACGTAGAAAAGAAAAAACATCTCAACCTCACACAGATACCTTCTATTGTTGTCAATTCTGTAAAAGAACATTTTGTGCGCGCATTGGACTTGCTAGTCATTTAAAAACGCACTATTAACTTTATTATTTTATTATTTATTGTTATTATTATTATGGTTGAGTTTTTGGTCATCGTCGATCACGACGGACGAACATCATCATCTGGTGAGCTAGTTTTTTTTTCAGGCTCTGGAGTAGAAAGTTGGTGTATCATCTGGTTTATTAGAATTAATTTATTTTCTATCATCCAGTCTTCTATCTTTTCACCTCTTTGATCCATATTCTCATAGCCCCAGTTTGGTGATTGGCCATTAAGTCACCCACTATTAGGTGTCTCGATTCCTCTATCTGTAGTTTACGTAGTTCTATTTTTGTGGCAGGAGGGCTGTAGGAGCTTGTGATTGATGTTTCTCTGCCAGACACCGGTCGCTTAGGTGGATCCTTTCGAGACAAGGGGCCCGGCCCTGCTCCTCCCCGGTTTTAACTGATTGGAGCGACGCCATGATGACAGGGTTGATTGTTGCATGACCACATTTCTGTAATAGCGTGTGTGCCATAATTTATCCCAGTATCAGCGCCATCGCTGATTAACAAACTCTGTCTTCGGCAGGCTGCATTGTGTTTTTCTGTCTGTCATGTCTTCCATAGCCTTTGCATCTCCCGATGGCACCTGCAAAGCAGTAATTGTTTGTACTTAGAGTGTTCTATCCTAGATAATGATTCTATCATAGATCCACAATTATGTGATTGTATGTGGATGTGTATACATTTTAATGTAAATCTATCCCATGTGCTGTCAAGTGCTATTCTTCCTTGCACATTACTTTGTTCTCTGCATCTATTGGTAGCCCCCCTCCCACTTCTGCGTACTAATTTCTTTCTCTATCCTGTGTCCTTTTATCTGTCCACACCCCCACCAACCGTATTGGCATCGCTCATTGGTGACCCTTTTCTTAATTTTTACATTTTTCATCTTTTACTTTGGGCTTCCATTTCATCCTATATGCTATGCCCATTTCTGTCTGTCAATATTGCGCTAATTTTAGCCCATATATTAAACACACTATTTTACGCCTTCTTCAAGACATTTGTCAGCATCGATTCTGGGCAAAGTGTTTTGGTGAAGAAACTATTGTCCCAGTCATTTTGATTATTATTTTTTTTTACGGTTTTGTTTTCTTGATCGTTGTTCCTTGACAAAGGTCCCAATAGGACCGATACGTTGATAATTGTCAGTGTTCTATGTTTTATTGTTATTTATTATTATTTTATATCGATAGTTAGGTAATCTCAATAACCTGTTTTCTTTATTAAGATTTACCTACATCCTGCTAATTTGTAGGATTTTGAGAACGAACGTAGAAAAAAGTGGTATATTTATTAACAATTATTATAAGCGAAACAACTCAGTTCAGTATAAGATGTGAGAGTTCATATATTTATCTTGTGCGACCATTTATTATAAGCGAAACATATGAGTACAGTATGAGAGTTCATATATTTATCTTGTGCGACCAATTTAGGTATAATGATTATAGCTGATGGAAGAAGTTTAACAGAAATAAGAAACAGAATAAGGCAGGCAAACACAACATTCAGAAAAATGAAAAATATATTGTGTAATATGACTTTGTTCGAAAAGAGTTCTGCAGTGGTATATAACTCCTATACTAACCTATGGATATGAGTCTTGGACAATAAACAAACAGGAAATTGAGAAATAAAAGGCAGTATAGATGTTTTTCTACAGAAGAATGATTAGAATACCACGAACTGCCAGAAAAACTAATGTGGGGTGTTGAAAGAGTGAAATGGGAACGAAGCTTAATCAATAATATAAGAAAAATACAATCTTCATTTTCTGGACTTTTCATGAGACATGGAGGTTTAGAGAATAATTATTATGTTGTGTTATTCCAACATACTTGCTTGCTTTAACTATTTCAGATGTCTCTTGTAACGAGGAAGTGTCGAAAATGTTCTGTTGATTATTCCAAATAATGTTTTGTCTGCCTGCCTATCTATCTATCTATCTATCTATCTATCTATCTATCTATCTATCTATCTATCTATCTATCTATCTATCTATCTATCTATCTATCTATCTATCTATCTATCTATCTGTCTGTCTGTCTGTCTGTCCGTCCGTCCGTCCGTCCGTCCGTCCGTCCGTCCGTCTCTCTGTCTGTCTGTCTCACTGTCTGTCTGTCTGTCTGTCTGTCTGTCTGTCTGTCCGTCCATCCATCCATCCATCTGTCTCTCTTGTCTTGTCTTTTATTGTCTTGTCTTGTCCTGTCCTGTCCTGTCCTGTCCTGTCCTTTCCATCCATCCATCCATCCATCCATCTCTGTCTGTCTATTCTATCTTTCTTTCTGTCTGGTCTCGTCTAGTCTAGTCTTAGTCCTAGTCTTAGTCCTAGTCCTAGTCCTAGTCATAATAGTTCTAGTCTATAGTCTAGTCTAGTCTAGTTTATCAGTATGAATAACAGATTTCACAAATCGATCAGTGAAGTTATCAATATTATCAATAAAATCAAGTCCAATTCCTTAAGTGACAGATAATTTCGTAAATTTGAAAGTTACAATGATTATGTTTATGAGTTTCAACATATTTTTTTCTCTTTTTCTTCACAGAAGTAAGATAGCCTACCAAAGGAAATTGATTGTAAAGATATTGAGTACTATTTAAAACTATAATGGATTCTATTGATTTAATTACAGTACATCTCAATCAAAACACAGAATTTGACATTGGAACATTATTCAATCAAGGACATATTCAACTCCAACGATACAAATTACATATAAAACAAAACAATCACCTGTATCTTCTCTTCAAGTGTGTATGTGAAGAGTATACGTCTGTCATGATCTTTCGTTAACGTCTTTACCAACTTCTAAACATATAATTACAGACAGTAATTAATCTGTAATTAGGCATGTTCGCAGTGCTTGGACCTTTACAGCTCAGTGCGCAGGTAAAACGATCAAGGAGGAAAGTGGTGCCTTTGCGGTCACTACGAGTAGTATGACCATGGAGACTATGGCGGTGACCAAGGCATTTGAGTGGCTACGCACACAGAAAGTAACGCAGGTCTGCATCTTGAGTGACTCTATGAGTATGATTAAGAAGGTACAAGTGGGTCTCGTTCGCGAACAGTGGATTGAGGCCTTGAGAAATGCGAGCTTGAAAGCGGTTACATTTATTTTCGTGCCGGGACATGTGGGCGTTCGAGGCAATGAAAGAGCGGATCAACTGGCATCGTGTGCGATTGTGGCAAAGGGCGATGGGGCAATGGATCGCGCGGACGTTTTGAACTCCTTAAGAGATATAACACGCGAGAGTGAGACGAATGTGGATGATGATTCCTTTTCAATGGCTAGGATTAAAGATCAGGGATTGAGATGCGGTGTTGCTAGAGGTGAACATTTTGGAGGGCGCAGAAGAATGATGGTCAACCAGCATAGGACCGGTACTGTCAGCAGAAGTGTGATGGCGGATACACTCAAGGAGAGATCGGAGCAACTATGGATGTGTCCAGTTTGCAGTGATGATGATCCGGCGACTAACAAACTAACTAACATAACATAACAAACATATAATCTCTATAATAGCATATAGGCTATCAAACACTAGTTGACTTTTCCTAGAACTATTTGAAGCTACCTTGTATATCCTAGGTAGGATTAGACGATCACTCTACTACAGTACTATACCGTGTTTCTGGTCATATTTTCTCTACAAAGAAACAAATAGCCAGCCTGCTTTTGCCAAGTTAAAAGTCACAGTCATGACAATTGGTGGTACTGTTCTTCAGATTCTGAAGTTGTATACGTCTGCTTCCAATAACTCGTAAAATCTACGCTCACACTAATCTTAAATTCTTGATATGTCATTTTCAATTTGTTCTTGTAATCAGTTCTCCCTAGCCAAGATACCAGCATTGTATTTAATGTCCTATTATGTCACAGTAACATAGTATCGATTGCAATAATATTTCCTTATCTGTGATAGCAAATCACTAGAATTTTAAACATAACAAGACGAATAGAAAAAAGATGCGTCTATGTGACACTAGGAAATTGTTACATGAAATAGGTAAATCTGTATCTGTTCTACAGTCAAAAGACATGAGTTTATTCCCGACTATAATGTCTTTCAGAATGTTGATCACAGATTTTTACTGTATCAGTGTCAAATTGTTTAATTGTCATGTGACGTATTCCTTCCAGAACGTTGTCTTCCCAATGAACTCTCTGAACCTCTCTCTGTCTTGGGCGATGTGGCTTGCATTTTCTAGCGATGTATTCATGTTATCTTTAATGTTGTCTGTCCATCGTCTTCCTGGTCTGCCCCTTCTCCTCTTCCCAGGTACTCTTCCCTCCATTATTTGTCTTTCTAAACAGTTATGTCTCTTTATATGACCAAATAGGCGTAGTTTTTTTTTATTATTGTGTTTAGTAACCAACACTCTGGAATATTCAATGTGTTTATAATATTTGAGTTGCTGGATCGCTGCCGGATCGCTGCTGGTTCGTTTTGCTCAGCCAAACCAGCATGGCCATACTAGATGTTTAGTAGGACATGTACCAGACAAACAGAGATGATACGTTGTGTCCATGTTTTATTTGCTGCAATATTCGGACACATTTTTTATTTCTTTCATCTTCTTTGTCTACTTTTTCTTCTTCTTCTTCAGCGTCCATTCTCAAACTCCCGCTGGGTCTCTCTTATAGCAGGACAATGGTCCTACTGGATTTCCTGTAAGATGTAGTCCGGAGAATGGAAATGTGTTGTGTCATCGTTTTATTTGCGCCAAAGACCCGACACATTCGTCTTCGGTGGTGTCTACTTTTTTAAAAGATGTTTTAATTTGTGAAAAAATCTGCTTCTAAATAGTTTTTTCTACGGTAATCTTAGAATAATGGACAATTAGTTTCAATAAATACGAGATGTGATTCCATAGAAGAATGTTGAGACTACCATGTGCTATAGCATCTCATCACATGTGCTATAACGTCTAACCAACATGTGCTATAACGTCTCACCCCGTGTGCTATAACGTCTCACCCACATGTGCTATAACGTCTCACCCACATGTGCTATAACGTCTCACCCACATGTGCTATAACGTCTCACCCCGTGTGCTATAACGTCTCACCCACATGTGCTATAACGTCTCACCCACATGTGCTATAACGTCTCACCCACATGTGCTATAACGTCTCACCCACATGTGCTATAACGTCTCACCCACATGTGCTATAACGTCTCACCCGATGTGCTATAACTTCTCACCCACATGTGCTATAACGTCTCACCCACATGTGCTATAACGTCTCACCCACATGTGCTATAACGTCTCACCCACATGTGCTATAACGTCTCACCCACATGTGCTATAACGTCTCACCCACATGTGCTATAACGTCTCACCCACATGTGCTATAACGTCTCACCCACATGTGCTATAGTAAGAATAGAAGAGGAGAGGATTTAAATCCGTTTATCCCCCCTCCACGTATCTACGACCTACAAATGTATATAAATTCATCATTGTTGTTGTTGTTGTTCTTCTTCTTCTTCTCGTTCGGAGTTTGACATGTCTACACAGCAAGTCCTGCTTTCCTAATAAATGCTGCTGTATTTGAAAGCTCCTCAGTGCTCCCATACATCTTTCTATGGATATCTCTGTGGGCCAGTGTTCTTCCCTTAACTGGTTTAGTGTACTGCAGTCTTGCAGGATATGTTCAGTGGTCTGTGCTGCCTGCCCACAAGGACACAGTGATGATGTGACCAATCTTAGCCTATTTAAGTGGCTGTTTAATCTGTTGTGTCCTGTTCTGAGGCGGAAGATAATAACCTGCTCTGTTGACAGAGCAGAGCAGGTTATTGTTGTTGTTCAAATATATGTATGATATATCGAATGTGTGATATATCAAATATGTGTGGTATATCAAATATGTGTGGTATATCAAATATGTGTGGTATATCAAATAAATGTGTGATATATCAAATATGTGTGGTATATCAAATATGTGTGGTATATCAAATAAATGTGTGATATATCAAATATGTGTGGTATATCAAATATGTGTGGTATATCAAATATGTGTGGTATATCACATATGTGTGGTATATCAAATATGTGTGGTATATCAAATAAATGTGTGATATATCAAATAAATGTGTGATATATCAAATATGTGTGGTATATCAAATAAATGTGTGATATATCAAATATGTGTGATATATCAAATATGTGTGTGATATATCAAATATGTGTGATATATCAAATATGTGTGATATATCAAATAAATGTGTGATATATCAAATATGTGTGGTATATCAAATATGTGTGGTATATCAAATAAATGTGTGGTATATCAAATAAATGTGTGATATATCAAATATGTGTGGTATATCAAATATGTGGGGTATATCAAATAAATGTGTGATATATCAAATATGTGTGGTATATCAAATATGTGTGGTATATCAAATAAATGTGTGATATATCAAATAAATGTGTGGTATATCAAATAAATGTGTGATATATCAAATAAATGTGTGGTATATCAAATAAATGTGTGGTATATCACATATGTGTGATATATCAAATATGTGTGATATATCAAATAAATGTGTGGTATATCAAATAAATGTGTGGTATATCAAATATGTGTGGTATATCAAATAAATGTGTGGTATATCAAATAAATGTGTGGTATATCACATATGTGTGATATATCATATATGTGTGATATATTAAATAAATGTGTGGTATATCAAATAAATGTGTGGTATATCAAATAAATGTGTGATATATCACATAAATGTGAGATATATCTACATTACTAGAGGATGTCACTAAAATGTTATCTTAAACACGATATGAAAACGTCGTACAAATTAAATCCATGTCGTGGCGACGGCAGACCTTTCTCAAACATGTTTGCCATTTAGATGATTGTAGTGTCTTAATCTGACAAAATACAGGTTGCAATGTGCAACTGCGCCACTCGTTGTTGGTATAGGTTAAGTCAGATAATATGATATGTTTAGCAGCTGCAACTTGGAAACTGGCTTATGCAGTTCTGATATCATTGGAAACATACGACAACACACAAAAATCGACGTTTCTACCAAAATGAATTTATCTATAAAAAGAAAAACACACATAACACAAGCGCGTAAAGAACACTGTCTACAATCACATGATAGAACCCCTTTGTGTTGTCCATAAATGACGTAAAAAATTGTTTTGCAATTGTATGACCCCTTGTCTATCCCCTGTCAAAATTTCAGGGACCTCTTTGCTTAAATATGTCCAGAATTCTTTATCTACCCCCCTCCCCCCCCCCCCCCCAAATTAGAGAAGTGCCACAGGGGAAAAAGATGCACTTTTTTTGCACAATGTTAGACAACACATTTTAAATAATGAAAAAGATGTATATAAAATATTATTGACGTCAACGTTTTCAACCCCTCCCCTTCCACGATAGTGTTTTCGTTGATTCTTGTATTTCTGCAATCCATCGTTTGCAAGGTCTTCCCCTTGCTTTGTATCCATTGTATCTGAATAGTAATGCTCTTTGATGGACACTTATATGATGGTATTCTGGAAGCATGTGAAAACCACTTAATTTGTATCATTGCTGGACTGGAGTAAAACTTTGATCTTTATGTGTTCATTATCAAACTCCTACAGACTGTCAGGATATAGTCCAGAGAACGGAACGAGTTATGTGATGGTTTACAACTTAGTTCCCATTGCGCGTTTCGGTGTGACACATCCACATTCAGCATTTCTGAATCGCTTTGACCCTTTATGGGATGGAAAAGACAACTCCATCCCATAAACAATCCTTAGTCGCCTCTTGCGATGTGCATAGCAGGTGAGAATGTAAATATTCTTTGTGTTACTTCTGGGCACAGGCAACACGGGTACGAAACTTTCACTCAAGAAGCTGCGCATATGTTGCTAGGCCCGAAAGAGGAGAAAATAATATCAGAACTGTTTACCTTCCATGAATGTGGTAAGAAGCGACTAAGAAGATTTTGGAGTGGGGATGGCTGTCCCATCCCATATAGGGCCACTCTCAGTCTCTGAAATCAGGCGTAACAAGCTGAAAGGCGCAGATATCACAGCTAAGCTGTGAAAACGTATTCGTTCTTCCACTACATCCTGCTAGTCTGAGAGCTACTAAATGTAAATACTTTAGTCCATCTCCTCGGATAAAATAGGAATTTTTTGGTCTTTCTGTTACATGCCACATATTTTAAAACATGAATTCCGTTCCTCATTGCAGACTTTGAGTATGTGAGACCATCTGTCAACGTACACCGGTGTATTCACGACTTTGAGTATGTGAGACCATCTGTCAACGTACACCAGTGGATTCACGACTTTGAGTATGTGAGACCATCTGTCAACTTACACCGGTGGATTCACGACTTTGAGTATGTGAGACC
The DNA here is from genome assembly GCA_034231615.1 of Meghimatium bilineatum. Lineage (NCBI taxonomy): Eukaryota > Metazoa > Mollusca > Gastropoda > Stylommatophora > Philomycidae > Meghimatium > Meghimatium bilineatum. Next base: position 39,415,938 of record CM067312.1, read on the forward strand.
ATCTGTCAACGTACACTGGTGGATTCACGACTTTGAGTATGTGAGACCATCTGTCAACGTACACTGGTGGATTCACGACTTTGAGTATGTGAGACCATCTGTCAACGTACACTGGTGGATTCACTTTTCTACGTTCCTGGACCAAAATTATGCCGGGTATCTAGTAGGACTACTTTTCTGCTACAAGTGATAATCAGCGGAAAGTTTGAGAACGACTTTCCTGCTTGAAGTGACAATCAGCGGAAAGTTTGAGAACAACTTTCCTGCTTGAAGTGACAATCAGCGGAAAATTTGAGAACAACTTTCCTGCGTGAAGTGACAATCAGCGGAAAATTTGAGAACGACTTTCCTGGTAGAAGTGATAATCAGCGGAAAGTTTGAGAACGACTTTCCTGCTTGAAGTGACAATCAGCGGAAAGTTTGAGAACAACTTTCCTGCTTGAAGTGACAATCAGCGGAAAATTTGAGAACAACTTTCCTGCGTGAAGTGACAATCAGCGGAAAATTTGAGAACGACTTTCCTGGTAGAAGTGACAATCAGTGAAAAGTTTGAGAACGACTTTCCTGGTAGAAGTGACAATCAGCGGAAAGTTTGAGAACAACTTTCCTGGTAGAAGTGATAATCAGCGGAAAGTTTGAGAACGACTTTCCTGCTTGAAGTGACAATCAGTGAAAAGTTTGAGAACGACTCTCCTGCTAGAAGTGACAATCAGCGGAATGTTTCAGAACGACTTTCCTGCTTGAAGTGACAATCAGTGAAAAGTTTGAGAACGACTCTCCTGCTAGAAGTGACAATCAGCGGAATGTTTGAGAACGACTTTCCTGGCATAAGTGACAATCAGCGGAATATTTGAGAACGACTTTCCTGGTAGAAGTGACAATCAGCGGAATGTTTGAGAACGACTTTCCTGGTAGAAGTGACAATCAGCGGAATGTTTGAGAACGACTTTCCTGGTAGAAGTGACAATCAGCGGAATGTTTGAGAACGACTTTCCTGGTAGAAGTGACAATCAGCGGAATGTTTGAGAACGACTTTCCTGGTAGAAGTGACAATCAGCGGAATGTTTGAGAACGACTTTCCTGGTAGAAGTGACAATCAGCGGAATATTTGAGAACGACTTTCCTGGTAGAAGTGACAATCAGCGGAATGTTTGAGAACGACTTTCCTGGTAGAAGTGACAATCAGCGGAATGTTTGAGAACGACTTTCCTGGTAGAAGTGACAATCAGCGGAATGTTTGAGAACGACTTTCCTGCTTGAAGTGACAATCAGCGGAATGTTTGAGAACGACTTTCCTGGTAGAAGTGACAATCAGCGGAATGTTTGAGAACGACTTTCCTGGTAGAAGTGACAATCAGCGGAATGTTTGAGAACGACTTTCCTGGTAGAAGTGACAATCAGCGGAATATTTGAGAACGACTTTCCTGGTAGAAGTGACAATCAGCGGAATGTTTGAGAACGACTTTCCTGGTAGAAGTGACAATCAGCGGAATGTTTGAGAACGACTTTCCTGGTAGAAGTGACAATCAGCGGAATGTTTGAGAACGACTTTCCTGGTAGAAGTGACAATCAGCGGAATGTTTGAGAACGACTTTCCTGCTTGAAGTGACAATCAGCGGAATGTTTGAGAACGACTTTCCTGGTAGAAGTGACAATCAGCGGAATGTTTGAGAACGACTTTCCTGGTAGAAGTGACAATCAGCGGAATGTTTGAGAACGACTTTCCTGGTAGAAGTGACAATCAGCGGAATATTTGAGAACGACTTTCCTGGTAGAAGTGACAATCAGCGGAATGTTTGAGAACGACTTTCCTGGTAGAAGTGACAATCAGCGGAATGTTTGAGAACGACTTTCCTGGTAGAAGTGACAATCAGCGGAATGTTTGAGAACGACTTTCCTGGTAGAAGTGACAATCAGCGGAATGTTTGAGAACGACTTTCCTGGTAGAAGTGACAATCAGCGGAATGTTTGAGAACGAAAGTTTAGAACAATATTTCTACAAATCTTAACTTCCAGATTATAAACTACTACAAACATAAAAAAAGGAACTTCGTGTGAGTGAAATACACTGCAGTTACAATGCCTGACAATAGTGAGTAAGAGACGTGCACACTTGTCAAAGTTTTACATGTTTTACATACATCATGCTCTTCCCACCCCTCCCCCGCTTCTAAATTCTTTATTTTGTTTTGGAACTGCAGTGTTGCCAGATGGTTGGAACTGTTTATGGCCAAATTATATAGGTAACAATGGCCAAATATTAAAATTATGTATAAACTACTAAAACATACTGAATTTTCAAGAATAATTATAAAACACATAACCCGGCATGGTTGTATTAGTGCCACACTGGAAATATCAGCACAAAAAAACTCTCCAATAAACTATATCCTCAGCCATTCGGAAGAGTTTAGAAAAATAACGCCCAGACCATTCCTTGATATAATCAGTCCACAATATTCTTGATCTTCTTTTCTCCCACCAGGTCCGGATTTAGACTTGATAGGGCCCTAAGCTATTTGAGATATGGAGCCCTAAGTTATTTGAGATATGGGGCCCTAAGTTATTTGAGATATGGGGCCCTAAGTTATTTGAGATATGGGGCCCTAAGCTATTTGAGATATGGGGCCCTAAGTTATTTAAGATATGGGGCCCGTTAACGATTAAGAATATATAGATCAATCAATGAACCCATATATTGGATCTATATATAATATATAGATAGTGAAATACCAAAAATGTTTGGGATCCCAAAAAAAGTTGGGGCCCTAAGCTATAGCTCGCTAAGCTTATAGGTAAATCCGGCAGTGCCTCCCACCCTGGACTGTTCTTTGCAAAATAATTTCAGAAAGCCAGACGTGTCTTGTTACATGTAACCAAACATGTTTACGTCGTTTCACCACTGCCAAAATTGGTTCTTGATAATCTACAAGTTAGTTTATTTGCTGCCGGACAAATATATTTGTCTTCTGTTCTATATAGCTAATTTTCAAAAACATCTGTAACACTTGTTTTAAAAAAAACTGAATCATTCTTTCCGTGTCTGCTTTGAGAGTCCAACTTTCATATCCGTATAAAAGTATAACTTAGCACTAACGATCTGAAAAGATTGATCTTGTACTGTAATACCGCCCGCGTGTTGCCGGGGCCCGAAAGGGGAGCAAAGAATAGCAACACTGTTTACCTCCCACGCATGTCGTAAAAGGCGACTAAGGAGGTTATGGGATGGAGTTGGCTGTCCCATCCCATATAGGGTCAGTGACCCAAAGCCATGCTGAAGCCGGATGTGTCAGGCAGAAAAGCGCAGATATCGCAGCAATGCTGTAAACCATGACACAGCGCATTCCGTTCTCCGGACTACATCCTGCTAATCTGCAGGAGTTTGAGAACGATCGCAGAAGAAGAAGAAGTACTGTAATACTGATCATACTTATATTTTAGTGTACTATTTCTCTGGGAAGAATTCTACTCGGTGGCGTCCAAATCTTCTTCGAAACTTAGCTTATCGACAAGCAGAAACAACACAACTGTTATTCTACGCCATTTTGTGCCGAAAGTCCAAGAGAAATGTTACTTTGTATAAACTATCATTAGCTCTATCTCTCTAAAAAAACTTTCGTTACTGCATGTTTTCCGTGAAGGAGTGCAAGGGTTTGCTATGAGATGTGGAAATAAAGTCCGGTTTGAAATAGCAGACGGCGCAAAATGTACAGGAAGGATTTTGATATTAGCTCTCTCTCTCTCTATCTCTCTATCTCTCTCTATCTCTCTCTCATTATCAACATTCATTCATCTCACAGTAACACGTGTTACTTCTAACCTAATTTGAGTTCTTTTAATGTTCTTTTTATGCGGTCGTTCTAAACTTCTGAAGATTATCAAAATTTAGAACAGAATGCACTGTTATGATTTAAAGTTTTGCAGCGATATCTGCACCGTTCATCCTGAAGCATCCAACTTCAGTATAGCGTCTGTGTCAGTTTGACCCGAAATTAGATGGGATAGCCAATTCCACCACCTTAGTTGCATCTTGCGACGTGCATGGAAAGTATGGAGTGTTGCTAATCTTTGCTTCCTTTTAGGCGGTCACTAAGGCAACAAATATCAAAAGTAAATGTCATCGACAGCAGCCTTTAAATTAGCCAAAGTTACACAAATAGAACCATAAAGTCTCCAACATGGCAGCCCTGCAACTGCATTCCTCTGGCTTTTTTTTTTTTTTTTTTGCGCGCGCAAATAGCACACATCCTAATAGTGCGGGAAAACTATCGTTGCGTGCGCAAAGGTTAGGCAAATGAAAAGATAGAATAATCTCAAGCACGGTTACCACTGTTAAAGAAATCATACCATATTCTCTCGGAAACTACCACTCCCACACCCAGCTTATTTTTATGCTTTAAATGCATGCAATGAAACGCTGTTTATATAACTTTCCAAGTTAGTTTTTTTTTCACTTTTATTTAGTTGCAATTCCAAAAATAATGAATTTATTATCCAATATTATTAATTAATGTAATTTTAAAATGCTATGCAGACCGAAGCCAGTTGTGTCGGAACATTTACGCAAATAAATCAACGACGCGATACATATCCCTTCTCTGAACTACTTGCTGCTGGACAGCTAGTGAGAGCACTGCTCTGCTATAAGTGATCACGAGAGAGTTTGAGAAAAAACGAGAAAGCATCAACGTATGTTTAGTTCAATGAATGAAATGTTGTACAAATAGAGGGATGCAGTTTGTGACCTCGTCACTACTAAGCTCTGTATACATCTATGTTCACAATCTCTTCTTAATGATGATCACATGTACGAATCGACAAGGTAACGTTGCTATTGCGGAGTTCCAAAATATGTACATTTATCTACAGGCAAAATACTGGACGCACAGCTTCAAACTAGTCTTTACACAAAAACTTTACATTTCTCTGCAGGCAAAATACTGGACGCACAGCTTCAAACTGACCTCCACACAAGATATTGTTTATTTGTTCAATTTTAACTACGTTTTTGAGTAATTTTAAGCACCAATAAAGATATTTTGCAGACAATCATACATTTGTAGAGACAGACTGTTCACACAACATGCGCAATGTACAACCTTATCTAATCTATTGGTACATGTTCGTTTAGTCATTCCTCAGATACGGCTTGTTATTGCTTATTTCACATCTTCGCTTTTAACTCTTTATGTCTGAAATCATGCTGCTACAGCGATCTAGTTAAATTGACATTCTTTATATTATTTATTAAAAAAAGCATCGTGTACACGTCGTGGCGATTGTTATGTGTTAACCGTATATAAGAAAAACCTCCCTGCACTCTTAACAGAAAAACTTGCAGTAATGAGTTTGAATATTGATTATTTATAAATCTAACAAATAACATGTTATTTATCTGTTCATGTACGTCGCACAGTTTATAAGTCAGAGGAATAACATGCTATTTTTCTTTTCATGTCACACAGTTTATAAATCAGAGAAATAATATGTTGCTTCGCCCGTGTGTTGTCGGGGCCCAAAAGGGAAGCAAATAATAGCAACACTGTTTACCTCCCATGCATGCCGTAAGAGGCGACTAAGGAGGTTATGGGATGGAGTTGGCTGTCCCAACCCATATAGTGTCAGTGACTCAAAGCCATGCTGAAGTCGGATGTGTCAGACCGAAAGGCGCAGATATCACAGCAATACTGTAAACCATGACACAACGCATTCCGTTCTCCGGACTACATCCTGCTAATTTGCAGGAGTTTGAGAACGAACGCAGAAGAAGAAGAAATATGTTGTTTATCCGTTCATGTCACAGTTTATAAATCAGACAAATAACATGCTATTTATCATTCATGTCACACAGTTTATAATGTAGACAACACGTTGCTTATCAGTTTATGTAAGTCACATAGCTTATAAATCAGACATATAATGTGTTATTTATCTGTTCATGTCACACAGTTTATAAATCAAATAACATGTTATTTATCGGTTTATGTCACACGGTTTATAAATCAGACAAATAACACGTTGCTTATCAGTTTATGTACGTCACACAGTTTATAAATCAGACATATAATGTGTTATTTATCGGTTCATGTCACACGGTTTATAAATCAGACAAATAACACGTTGCTTATCAGTTTATGTACGTCACACAGTTTATAAATCAGACATATAATGTGTTATTTTTTCGGTTGATGTCACACGGTTTATAAATCAGACAAATAACACTTTGCTTATATGTTCATGTAAGTGGCACAGTTTAAAATAATGATTTAAGATTCAGTAGAAGAAAAGATTAAATGTGACTGACTTCCTTAGATAATTACAATAAATGCTGGAAATAGTCGATGTAAACGAGTCACAAGAAGATCATTGTTTTAGTTTAAAACAAGATTTGAATTTCAGCAGAATAAAATATAAAGCGTATACAATTTTATCATCATCATCATCATCAAGTGCAGTCTCCGCAATGAAGGTTGGCTGCAACGAATCTCCAACATCCCCTGTCTCTTGTCTTGGTAGTGCACTCTGCTAGATTGTAACCTGTCCATCGTGTGATGTTACTCTCCCACTTGTATCTCTGCCTACCTCTTGCTCGCTTCCCTTTGACTTTACCCTCAAGTAAGGTCTTCAATAAGGTCTTTTAATGTGCCCAAAATATTTTATTTGCCTGATCTTTATTTCTCTTAGTAGTTCTTTCTTCATATTAAGTGTCTTTAGCACCTCTTTATTTGTTCTCTTTCCATGATGTTCTCCCTATTCTTCTATATACCCACATCTCAAAGTCATCAATTCTGTCTTCTAAGTGTGTATTTAGTGTCCATTTTTCTGAGCCATACATTAATATAGATTAGATGTAGCATTTTATAATTTCATTTTTAACTTGTTTGTAATTTGTTTAGATGTTAATATTTTGCTCATGTCATTGAATGTACTTTTAGCCATTCCTATTTTCCTTTTAACTTGTGTTTCACACCTGCCATCATTTGTGACTGTGTCCAAGATATTGATAATATTTTACCTGCTGTAGTTTCTCTCCATGTATGTTTATATTTAGCTCTTGTTCTTCTGTGTCTTTGCTGATTATCATGGTTTTTGTTTTTTGGATATTTATAACCAGCCCATATTCATTGCTTGATTTATTGACTTTATCTATTAGTCTTTGTGGTGCATGTTCACTTTCTGCCAAAAGAACAGTGTCATCTGCATATCTAAGGTTGTTTATTATTTTCACATTAATCTTGATATTTCTTCTATATTTTTAAAGATATTCTCTGTATAGATATTAAATAGACTTTGTGATAAAATGCAGCCTTGTTTTACCCCTTTTCTTATTTCTATGTATGGAGAGTAGCTGTTTTCACATCTTATTGATGCAGTTTGTTCCCAATATATATTTCTAATTAGTCTGTTGTATTTTCCATCTATGCCTATTTCTTGAAGACATTTGATTAATTTTTCATGTTGGACTATGTCAAAGACCTTGCTGTAATCTATGAAACAAATATATATATATATATTTCGACTTCTATATATTTATCTATCACTAGTCGGATACTCAGTATAGCTTCTCTGGTTCCTTTGTTTTTCATAAAACCGAATTGTTCTTCACCGACCTCCGTGTCTATCTTGTCCTTAATTCTTTCATGTATTAAACTATCGATTTGCCCCACCACTCTAAAAAAAATAGCCACTTCACACCAAGAGACAGCTCATAACTCCATGTCTAGGGGTAAAAAAACTCAGCTGTGGCAACATTGATCTCCCACCTGGATGTGATTTTTGGTTTTGTTTATAAGTTTTCCGGGACGGAAAAGAAAAACAAAAACAAAACACAAAAACAGGAAATAATAAACATCACTGAATCATGTTGGACTGAGCCTTCACATAACCTTGCCATACTGGCTTATTTTAAGCTGGTGGTTCCTTTTGGACAGTACAACCTTTAAACTACTTTAAGTGACACATTTTGTTCTGTCGCCCCTGAATTTCAAGTAAAAAAAAAGGTCATTGACTTTCTTCAGGGCGTCACAATCATTCTAGGATTTATTGCCATATATAGTACTAAATTCAATTTAATTGCTATCCTTCGACCACACTCCACCCACCCACTCCCCCCCCCCCTTAATTCCAAATGTTTTCTACATGACTTTCCTGATTACCAATGGCCACCAGGGATGGCATATGGCGCCGTGAACCACTGTTTTAAAATACATTTAATAAATCTGGCACTTTAAGTTGGTGCCAGAGAACTTACTTGACTTTTACGTGGTTAATTTTAAACACTATTCACAAAAGTAACTTACGACCCAATATTTATATCAGGGTCAAGAACTATCTTATCTACTCAGTGTTAGTGTGGTTAGTGAGTCGGTAACACACACACAGACACACAACTCGGCCGAACTTGCTGGCAGTTCTAAAATCGGTCCTCCATATTGTGTTGAGGATGATATTGGATGTATCAATAGTTGCTAAAAATACATTTGCTGAATAGCAATTTCCCTTGCATTATAATAGAAATACTTCTATAGCTGGGAAAATATGGCGGAAGACCAAGGTGAATGGAAGTCGGCATTGCATAAACGTGCAACGACTTATGAAACACTTCTGAAAGGCAGGCAATTAAAGTGCCTGTCATCGTTTTTTGGATGGTGGCGTCCTTTTTGGACAAATTATTATCCGTTTTCTCATGATGCATTGGCAAAAGGTAATTGCCTTTCTTTGTAAGTAACCAGTGCTTTTCAAGCTTTATGTATATAAATCTGTTTATAGTCTCTGTTTATTGTTGAAACAGTGATATTTCTGTGACCCATCTGGACATGTCTGCGGGCCTCAATTTCAATATTTTCCTCGTGGTCCTCATGCAAGACCATTAGAGGGGGGGGGGTGGGTCATACGATCTACGTTTAGAATCACTGAGAAAGAACATAAACGACAAGGTCGTAAAGCTAGTCATCACAGAGCAAGCAGTAGTGACTGTGCGCCACCATACAAGAAACTCTACACACATGCATGTTGCTCCTAAACATGCAAAAAATGCCATTGTTATATAATTCTAGAGCTATAATCTGTTCACTCTAAGAATGAAGTGGGTCAAAACACACCCCTACATTACTCCGAGGCAACAGGTTATTTTTAAACAGATAATGAATGACATGTGAAAACAATATTATTTAAAACATTTAAAAGAATATTTAAATAACATTTTTTTAAACTGTTAAAAACGAAATTTAAAAACAATATTTTTAGACAATTAATCGATGAATGTGTTCTGGGTCCAACAACCAATCAAAATCACTGACCCACTTCATTCATAGAGTGAACAGAGCATATATAACAACTCTGTTTTCAGTGCCAGAAAAAATATGTGGTATAATGCTAGAACTCTCAATGGACAAGGCAGATGTGAACATTTGAAAAGAGAAAACTTGATTCAGACCGAAACGATAATGTATTCACCAAATTTGCACACTTAAAAAAAATCGGTGAAGAGTAAATGGAAATCCAATCCCCACTCAAATTTATTGGTTTTCAAAAGGCATTTGATAGTCTGCAATGTCTAACACTGTGGTAAATTCTCACGAAATAGGACTATCACGAAGTAGAAAACACATGAGGGTTAAACTGAATGATTCTCGTAGATATATGAGTAAAACACATGAGGGTAAAACTGAATGATTCTTGTAAATGATATGAGTAAAACACATGAGGGTTAAACTGAATGATTCTTGTAAATGCTATGAGTAAAACACATGAGGGTAAAACTGAATGATTCTCGTAAATGATATGAGTAAAACACATGAGGGTAAAACTGAATGATTCTCGTAAATGCTATGAGTAAAACACATGAGGGTAAAACTGAATGATTCTTGTAAATGATATGAGTAAAACACATGAGGGTTAAACTGAATGATTCTCGTAAATGCTATGAGTAAAACACATGAGGGTAAAACTGAATGATTCTTGTAAATGATATGAGTAAAACACATGAGGGTAAAACTGAATGATTCTTGTAAATGATATGAGTAAAACACATGAGGGTAAAACTGAATGATTCTCGTAAATGCTATGAGTAAAACACATGAGGGTAAAACTGAATGATTCTTGTAAATGATATGAGTAAAACACATGAGGGTAAAACTGAATGATTCTTGTAAATGATATGAGTAAAACACATGAGGGTAAAACTGAATGATTCTCGTAGATATATGAGTAAAACACATGAGGGTAAAACTGAATGATTCTTGTAAATGATATGAGTAAAACACACGAGGGTAAAACTGAATGATTCTTGTAAATGCTATGAGTAAAACACATGAGGGTAAAACTGAATGATTCTCGTAGATATATGAGTAAAACACATGAGGGTAAAACTGAATGATTCTTGTAAATGATATGAGTAAAACACACGAGGGTAAAACTGAATGATTCTTGTAAATGCTATGAGTAAAACACATGAGGGTAAAACTGAATGATTCTCGTAAATGATATGAGTAAAACACACGAGGGTAAAACTGAATGATTCTTGTAAATGCTATGAGTAAAACACACGAGGTTAAAACTGAATGATTCTTGTAAATGATATGAGTAAAACACATGAGGGTAAAACTGAATGATTCTCGTAAATGATATGAGTAAAACACATGAGGGTAAAACTGAATGATTCTCGTAAATGATATGAGTAAAACACATGAGGGTAAAACTGAATGATTCTCGTAGATATATAAGTAAAACACGACGGTATTATGTCACTATTGCTTTTTAGGTGTGCTATAACTTGGGTTATGAAAAACTAAGACACACATTAACACTTCAATTTAAAATGAACAGATGATAAGATTCGTGATAATCTGGATTTTGCAAACGACTTAGTGTTATGAAATCCAACTTAATTATAATCAAACCCATGACCCTTCAGGGTCATATGTGAAATTCTATGTTGTGGTGTTAAAAATTTTTTGAATGAAAGTCCTAACGAAGGCAAATTTACAAGTTTTTGCCGTAAGAGAAAGATCATGTTCCCAAAGCCATCCATGGTAATAAGCTGGAGTATCCCAAATTCCTGCGCTTGATGCTCTCCCATAATACACAACCCCTAAATACACATAGATAATACACAACCCCTAAATACACACATTTTCGTGAGAATATTCGCTCTTGTAATAGCGCTCTTTATATCGCGTCAATTGGAGCAAAAATTACGGACTGTCGAGGTCCATATGTTTTAAAATTTCATGGACAAATTTATCATGGAACTTCTCATATACAACAGCCATACAACAAAGTTCCACAGTTTACTTTGTTGTATATTTTGGACAGTACTCAAACAACAGACGTTTAACAAGTAAACGCAGCAAATGCTACATGTGAAAGAGAAATTCTTGATAAAATCGATAGATTTTCTCGTCAACACAATAGACTAGCAAAGTCGTATCAGTTAATGCGTGATATCGAAACAAGAGAGATTCAGAATGCTGTTCAAACTGAAAAAGTATTCCAATAGTAAACATGATCTTCAAGCGCGATCGTCAATCTGATCAATGTTGCTATAATTAACCAACATCTAACATGGTTGTAATGGTTGTTGTCAACGAAGACGGAGAAGCACCTTTTAACCGCAACATTCGCATTTACCCATTGAATCCAGAGAATCCAACAAAGCAGTTCATTAATATCAATATACTTAGCTCGAATAGGGATCCAATGTCACACTCGCTTTTATTCCCATACGGTGAGCCGGGTTGACAAGCACATTGGCAATGTGAGGCATATCAGGGTAAGCAACCCAATAAAATTTCGTCCCCATGGGACAACGGGTCCCGATGGGATCCGAACGAATCTAGTATAGGGCCTATATATAGATGAGCACACTGAACTAGGTGAATGTACTTATATTTACAAACACTCGCTTGTATTATGCTAGTGTGACACTGTACTGTTTGAGCAAAATGTAATTGTTGTCACAACACAGGAAATAAAGCCCATAGTTAGAGGCAACATTCCAAGTGCGCTCCGGACTTCCTTTCGTGCACCAACAATCTAGCGTGCAACATTAACTAACCGATAATTTCTGAAATCCCCTCCTTTTTTCTATTTTCCCTATGTTCCAGTTCAAGGCCTCGCTAACCTTGATGCACGCGTCATTGTGGAACATTCAGAACAGTGTTGCCATATTTGTTTTTTAAGATTTTATCTTTTCATAAATGTGACTATTCTCACGTTCGGCTGTTCTCAAAGAATTATCTTGGCTTGTTTGGCCTTTTTTTGGATTTTAAAAACTTAGTTTAAAAAAAAAAAGAACTTTTAACTCACCATTTAGTTAATGACAAATAATATTCATGTAGATATAGTACACTTCATTTTAGAATAAAACAACAACTACACTGTATAATATTAATAAATAACAACTGTAATATAAATAAATAAAAATACTACTATCAATAAATAGCAATTGTAATACAAATAAATAACAATTGTAATATAAATAACTAGCAATTTTAAATCAATAAATAGCTATTGTATTATAATTTGTACTATAAACAAACTGGAAAGTGGGAAATTAGAGGCAGCAGAGATGTGGATTTACAGAAGTATGTTGAGAATACCATCGACTGCCAGAAAAACTAATGTAAGGTGTTGAGTTATATGCGAAATGGACCTTAATCAACAATATAAGAAAAAGGCAATCTTCTTTTTTTGGCCACTTAATGAGACAGGCAGTTTTAGAGAGCAAAGTCACAACAGGCAAAATTGAAGGCAACAGAGAAAGAGGGCGACAACGTGAGAAAATATTAGAAAGTTTGACAATCTGGCACGGCAAGGAAACAACAACGACTTTGATGCATACTACTGTGGACAGAGAGCTATGGACAGCACGACCGCCTACACTAGCTGGCATAGCACCTGATGATGATGAGTATCATTTGTAATAAGCAACAATTGTAATATCAATAAATAACAATTGTAATATCAATAAATAACAATTGTAATATCAATAAATAACAATTGTAATATCAATAAATAACAATTGTATTATTAATAAATAACAATTGTAATATCAATAAATAACAATTGTAATATCAATAAATAACAATTGTAATATCAATAAATAACAATTGTAATATCAATAAATAACAATTGTAATATCAATAAATAACAATTGTAATATCAATAAATAACAATTGTAATATCAATAAATAACAATTGTAATATCAATAAATAACAACTGTAATATCAATAAATAACAATTGTAATATCAATAACAACTGTAATATCAATAAATAACAATTGTAATATCAATAAATAACAATTGTAATATCAATAAATAACAATTGTAATATCAATAAATAACAATTGTAATATCAATAAATAATAACTATAATATCAATAAATAACAATTGTAATATCAATAAATAACAATTGTAATATCAATAAATAACAATTGTAATATCAATAAATAACAATTGTAATATAACATAAATGGCAAGTGTCTCTGTTTACAGTCCATCCGTAGAAATACATTGTTTCGCTATGATATAACACCCTATAGCTCTAATTCACATATGCTTTGATAGTGTTCCATTGCACTAGTAGTATTAGCAACATCTGACATATAATAAAGAAAACACGCTGAAAAGTATAAAGAAAATAGGGAATTTAATGTGGTATGCGCATGCAATCATGATCAAGTAAAAGCACTAAAGCTAAAAATGGCTGTAAACGTATCGTTCGAATAAGAAAAATAGTATTTAATTTTGTATGCATTTTTTGTCTGACTTTTTTCTAGTACAGTTTGGCATATTATGCAAATTTCAATCTGGTCACCCTGCTAATAACGTCACCCTGCTACATTGTCCCGTCTCTATGTAATTTATGTTTACAATACGACTTATTGTCTCTTGTAGTACGAGTAAGGATGTTCTATGTTTGTATTCCTGAGGATACTTAAATACTTGTACTTGTTCGTTGTTGTTGTAATAGTCCTTGTCTCGATTGGTCCGTTCTCAATGATTTAGTACACTGGTTGAGTATCTTGTCGAGTTCACATCTTTTTTGTGTGGGATGTAGTTGGTCAAGTACGGTCAACCTGTTTACGTGAGTTGTACCTTGTGAAAATTGATGCCTTTGAAATGTCGGTATATAGAAGAATAGGGAGAGCATCATGGAAAGAGAAGAAAACAAATAAAGAGGTGCTAAAGACACTTAATATGAAGAAAAAACTACTAAGAGAAATAAAGATCAGGCAAATAAAATACTTTGGACACATTAAAAGACATGACACCCTTTTGAAGACCTTACTTGAGGGTAAAGTCAAAGGAGGCGAGCAAGAGGTAGGCAGAGATACAAGTGGGAGAGTAACATTACACCATGGACAGGTTACAGTCTAGCAGAGTGCACCACCAAGACAAGAGACAGGAGATGTTGGAGATACGTTGCAGCCAACCTTCGTTGCGGAGACGGCACTTGATGATGATGACCTTGTGAAGAAACCCGCTATGAGAGAATTCCAAAATGTGGATATTCGTAATTTGGTATAATAAAACGAAGTTTCTAATGTCTTTTCAAGAATCTGTAAGATGTTCTGTATTAAATTATCCATCGCGGCATTGGTTTTGATATTGTATTTGCATTGTGTGTTGAATGCATATTCAAATATTATAAATCTACACTGGACAACGGCATCTGCAATGGAAAAGACAATATCTGCATGCGAAATGAAATTAAAGGTCTTAAGAATATCACTGACAGAAATACGAACCAAAGCAGATATATTCGCAACGATCTGAATATAGAAGAAGAATGGTTCCTCAAAACTATGATACAAAATGCAAATTTAGATATTTAGGACATATAAAGAGACTCATTGGTTTAGAATGATTAATCATGGAGGGCAAAGTTCCAGGAAAGAGAACAAGAAGCAGACATCGAAACCCTTCCTAAACACTGGAAGAAGTTGGGTATCTTTCCATCGAAACCCTTCCTAAACACTGGAAGAAGTTGGGTATCTTTCCATCGAAACCTTCCTAAATACTGGAAGAAGTTGGGTATCTTTCCATCGAAACCTTCCTAAATACTGGAAGAAGTTGGGTATCTTTCCATCGAAACCCTTCCTAAACACTGGAAGAAGTTGGGTATCTTTCCATTGAAACCCTTCCTAAACACTGGAAGAAGTTGGGTATCTTTCCATTGAAACCCTTCCTAAACACTGGAAGAAGTTGGGTATCTTTCCATTGAAACCCTTCCTAAACACTGGAAGAAGTTGGGTATCTTTCCATCGAAACCTTCCTAAATACTGGAAGAAGTTGGGTATCTTTCCATCGAAACCTTCCTAAATACTGGAAGAAGTTGGGTATCTTTCCATTGAAACCCTTCCTAAACACTGGAAGAAGTTGGGTATCTTTCCATTGAAACCCTTCCTAAACACTGGAAGAAGTTGGGTATCTTTCCATTGAAACCCTTCCTAAACACTGGAAGAAGTTGGGTATCTTTCCATCGAAACCCTTCCTAAATACTGGAAGAAGTTGGGTATCTTTCCATCGAAACCTTCCTAAATACTGGAAGAAGTTGGGTATCTTTCACAGAAACAAGAATCTTACAGAGTTGCAGTGAGGACATCATTGTGCAAAGGACAAGTCACATACACAGACAGAGTATATATCACATTCAACGTGATCTATACAACAACGTGATCTATATATCGTGATATATGCAACAACGTGATCTATACAATAACGTGATCTATACAACAACGTGATCTATACATCGTGATATATGCAACAACGTGATCTATACAATAACGTGATTTATACAACAACGTGATATATCCAACGTGATCTGTACAATGTAATCTATGCAACAATAACGTGATCTACACAAAGAAATCTGTATACACCGTGATCTATATACACCGTGATCTATATAACAACATAATCTATACAACAACGTGATCTATATAACAACATAATCTATACAACAACGTGATCTATACAACAACGTGATCTACATATAACGTGATCTATACAACGTGATGAATACAACAACGTGATCTATACAACGTGATCAATACAACTTGATCTATAAAAAAATTTCATTTATTTTACAAAGGTCCTTGACAGTGTCTGGCATGATATTTATGGCACATACAGAGACAATTTAATTTTGACACCGCAATTATATATCTTGTTGAATGAATTTATAAAAATGCAAGTAGTGCTGTCTTATCAGATAATAAAATTCGAGAGTTCTTTCAAACAAATGTTCGGCAAGGATGCATAATGTCTGCAATTCTTTTCAACATATACCTAGAGCACATCACACAGGAGACCTTTCAGAACTACAACACTATCGAACCAATTATCGAACTTAGGTCGAAATATTTGCAATTTGCGCTTCGCTGATGATATTGTTCTTGTAGATGGATCAGAACAAGAATTACACTAGGTAACAGCAAAGTTGGAAAAATTACTAGCAAGTAGGGATGTAAATCATTCCCGTAGTCGTAACCTTCGATAACAGTTACCATGTTGTTCCGACAGGCTGACGTTGTGCTTGAACTCGTTACGAGCACGGCGTGGTTGGGCGGAACAACAAAGGAACCTAACGCAAGGGCCTAGTTGTTCCCTGATGTCGACGCCTGTTTCGGTGGCATTGTACTCGAAACACCATCGAGTTGAATGGCTGCTGGAACAAAGGGCGGAGCACTTATGGGAATGCCCCACGTGCTGTGAGGCCAGTTTTCTAATCAAGAATTGATTGAGTATGTAAATCAACACAGAAAATATCAAGGTCTTGATTAACAGTAGATACACAGAAGAGTCCAACATCAAGTTAAATAGATATAAACTTGAGGATGTAATGCATTCAATACCTCGGATCAATACCTCGGATCAATACCTCGGATCAATACCTCGGGTCAATACCTCGGATCTGAAATATTATGCGATGGAAAATGCAAAGCAGAACTAAAGATAAGACTGGTGATGGATTTAGCTTCTATGCCAAAACTAAATTTAATTTGAAAAATCAACATCAGTGTTAAAGTGAAAATCAAACTGTATAACTCACTACTGCTTTCTATGGTGCTGTTGGGAGAGTTGGATATTCACTGCGGACATATAGAGACAACTACATGCTTTCGAATATAACTGTTACAAACGAATTGTACAATTTTCCTACCGAAAGCATAAGACAGATGTGTACGTAGGAAATAAAAACGAGATGTATACAGTTTCATAAGAACGATTGCTTTCAATAGTGAAACAACCATATCGAGACCAACTCATTGAAGTGGAGATGGGACTTAGTCCAGAGAACAGAGGTCGGACTACCCCAATATCAAGTTTGTGTTATTTCCATGTGTTTTCATTCTTGAGAAAGGTCCTGTTTGTACCGCAACGTGGAAACAGTCCTTGTTATTGTGTTTATTGTTATATAGTTTTTTTGTTTACATTGTCTTGTTTATTTTGGTAGTTAGTATTACAGTAATATTTTTAATTTAATAAAAGCGTTATCGTCCAATATCGAGCAAGCCACGTCCTGCCCAAGCAAATACAAGCGCTGAAGCCAGAGAGATCAGGCCGAGAGACGCACCAGCAATCATGGTATCATGCAATCCGACGAGTTGACATGTCTGCATGACCACACAAAAAATAGTGAATCGACGACAACGTGAACTGTTTGAACATGCATGAAGACATGATTACTTGTCAAAAGCAATAATTCAGAGAACCGTCGTAGGTGGAAGAAACAGGGGAGGACAAATAAAAACATGGATAGACAACGTCAAGGATTGGGAGCAAAGGTATTTTCTCTCTCATCCGTATCGTTGAAGATATAAATCACTGAATGACTGGTTGCTGAAGCATCAAAGGTGGTACCTCTACGATTTTGACGAGTTTATAGACAGATATTATGAAATCCATAAAACCCCACTGAAGACGGATGTGTGGGACCATTGGCGCAAATAAAAACTGCGACACAACGCATTTTCATTCTCTGGAATACATCCTGCTGGAAATCTAAAATGGATCATGGTCCTGCTACAAGAGAAATCCAGTGGGAGGTTGAGAATGAACGCTGAAGAAGAAGAAATCCCGAAGCCAGTCGGAATTAGATGATGTCGGTCACCGAGCTCGTACTGGACCGGGCAGATCAGAGGTGGATATGTGATTCCAATCACTCATCACTGCTGGTCCAACTCTGGATGTTTTCGGTCGCAGTGTGGAAACTGGATGCTGCGAACTACTCCAGTAGATGCTGGCCACAAAATGGATATTTCCGGTGAACCAGCCGCTGCTGGCAAAAGGTTGAATGCTATCGGCCATCCAGCAGCTTATGACTGGAGGCGGCCGAACGCTAGATGCTGCAGGTCAATCAGTGGCTCGTGATCGCAAGCGTAGTGCTGCCGGTCACCAAACGATGTTAGCCGTAACCTGGATGCTGTCGGTCATCCAGTGCCTGCTGGCCAGGGTTGCCATGTGGCTTTTAAAAGTCAAATTTCACAATTTGCCTTTTTTTTTTCAAGTGTGGTTGGATAAAAATTATCTTCTTGGCTTTGTAAAAATCAGCTGCGAGTATGTAACTTTTGTCCTACTATTTAAATAACTACAAAGGATATATGTATATATAACGTACATCTACAGAATGTACAATGTAAGATAGTCTCAGTCTCCTGGATGATAAATATCAACATGACATATGGATCAGAATATATACAGATAAGTCAGCAGAGATTGAAGTTATAATTGACGGAACAGGAATATATATAGAGTACTCAAACAATGTTTGTGATAAAAAAGTACCAAAGAGAAATTATGTAATAGTTACGATGTAAAATCCAGGCAATCATGGTGACAACTGTAAAACTGGTGTGCGGCAATCTTGGTCCACAGTCTATAGTAATCCTGGCAGAATCCAGGTCGGCATCACAAGCGCTCCTGTCCAGAAAACTACCAGACCTGCAGATACTACTGCCCGAACTAAGCAATCATCATAAAGTAGCTATACAGTGGATACAATCGCATTGTGGAATACCTGGAAGCAAATCATTAGATTGTCTGACTAAGGAAGGAACTGTTGTTGGTCAACCAGATGTACCAATAAGTTACCATCAAAATAAAAATAATCAAAGCAACTAGAAAGCCAACCCCAACAGAATATGACTACCAAATTATGAACAGAACAAGTTATCATTCTGCGCTTCATCACTGGACACAACCGACTTCGCGGCCACATGCATACAAAGTTCAAGATTGGCAGCATAGCTATGTGTACACGTAGCCAGGCACCCCAGACAGCAGAGCATTATATTCATGAATGCACTGAATATGAAAGGATGAAGCAAGTACACTGGCACAGAGAAACAACAATAGAAGAAATCCTATACAAACCTCTATCTTTTTGTTGTCTTTTCTCTGTGTTTGCTGTAGGTGTAGCAGGATTGTAGGTGTAGCAGGATTGTAGGTGTAGCAGGATTGTAGGTGTAGCAGGATTGTAGGTGTAGCAGGATTGTATGTGTAGTAGGATTGTAGGTGTAGCAGGATTGTAGGTGTAGCAGGATTGTAGGTGTAGCAGGATTGTAGGTGTAGTAGGATTGTAGGTGTAGCAGGATTGTAAGTGTAGTAGGATTGTAGGTGTAGCAATATTGTAGGTGTAGCAGGATTGTAGGTGTAGCAAGATTGTAGGTATAGCAGGATTGTAGGTGTAGTAAGATTGTAGGTGTAGCAAGATTGTAGATGTAGTAGGATTGTAGGTGTAGTAGGATTGTAGGTGTAGCAGGATTGTAGGTGTAACAGGATTGTAGGTGTAGTAGGATTGTAGATGTAGTATGATTGTAGGTGTAGCAAGATTGTAGATGTAGCAGGATTGTAGGTGTAGCAGGATTGTAGGTGTAACAGGATTGTAGGTGTAGTAGGATTGTAGGTGTAACAGGATTGTAGGTGTAACAGGATTGTAGGTATAGTAGGATTGTAGGTGTAGCGGGATTGTAGGTGTAGCAGGATTGTAGGTGTAGCAGGATTGTAGGTGTAGCGGGATTGTAGGTGTAGCAGGATTGTAGGTGTAGCGGGATTGTAGGTGTAGCAGGATTGTAGGTGTAGCAGGATTTAGGTGTAGCAGGATTGTAGGTGTAGCAGGATTGTAGGTGTAGCAGGATTGTAGGTGTAGCGGGAGTGTAGGTGTAGCAGGATTGTAGGTGTAGCAGGATTGTAGGTGTAGCAGGATTGTAGGTGTAGCAGGATTGTAGGTGTAGCGGGATTGTAGGTGTAGCGGGATTGTAGGTGTAGCAGGATTGTAGGTGTAGCAGGATTGAATGACGACCAGTTTTTAAGCTATAGAACGTTTGGTTGCTTGATATACAGTAATATTTTGTTACGTTTCAGAATGTTTGTAAGGCCATGAATTCCTCCATTCTTCGTCTTAAATTTGCTGATTTTATTTACATGTTGTATGCTCTTGCCTGAGATCAATAAAGCTTCATTCTCATTAAGTGACCAAACCATTTCAGTCTGCTCTTTTCAATATATTTGACCAAAGTCGTTGCTTAAACATTTCTTGTAATCTCTTCATGGTGGTCAATCGGACAGCCACCTGCACTATTTACAAAACTGAGTCAAGTTTATAGAAGAGACTAATATAAGCACATTCTCATTCTAAGCGAACAAATGAAAAAGAGGAATAAGGAAAACGAATATTCCTATAGATATAGTACATGTTAAAAAATAATTTTAAACAGCAGACAGGGGATACTTGGATAGTAGATGGTTAGCGGCATCTAACATAGGCAATATAATTAGTGGCATCTAACATAGGCAATATAATTAGCGGCATCTAACATAGGCAATATAATTAGTGGCATCTAACATGGGCAATATAATTAGTGGCATCTAACATAGGCAATATAATTAGTGGCATCTAACATGGGCAATATAATTAGTGGCATCTAACATGGGCAATATAATTAGTGGCATCTAACATAGGCAATATAATTAGTGGCATCTAACATGGGCAATATAATTAGCGGCATCTAACATGGGCAATATAATTAGTGGCATCTAACATAGGCAATATAATTAGTGGCATCTAACATAGGCAATATAATTAGCGGCATCTAACATAGGCAATATAATTAGTGGCATCTAACATAGACAATATAATTAGTGGCATCTAACATAGACAATATAATTAGTGGCATCTAACATAGACAATATAATAAGTGGCATCTAACATAGACAATATAATTAGTGGCATCTAACATAGACAATATAATTAGTGGCCTCTAACATAGACAATATAATTAGTGGCATCTAACATAGGCAATGTAATTAGTGGCATCTAACATAGGCAATATAATTAGTGGCATCTAACATGGGCAATATAATTAGTGGCATCTAACATGTGCAATCTAAAAATAAAGAACACACGGTGAAAACTCCCTAAAATAAAAAGATAATATGGAATGTAAAGTGGTAATGTGTCCTGTACATAATCATAATTTTATAAAGTACTAGGGCTGGAAATTGCTGTAAGCGTGTCAGTTAAGAACGAAAATAGTCATCAATTTTGTTTGGCTTTTTTCTGACTCTTTTCTAGCATATTTAGCCTTTATAAAAATATAAATTTGACAACCCTGACTGAGGGCCAGGCTGTAGGACATACATGTATATGTCATTTGTTGAAGAATATATGAATCAGTGTAAAGTTGTGAGCGTATTATGTTCAAATCTCTTTTATTGTATCGATTTATTTACTTTATTATTTGCTTTATTTAATAGAAAAAAAAGCCAGCGAGCAGGGAGAAAATACGCCAATACGTTGAAGTGTGAGCCCGCGACTTTTGTTTATAACTGGAAATAACTGTTACACAAGAGATAGTCCCCTCATTTCTGAGATCTTATGACAAGACATAGACCAGGTCGCGCTTTACACAGATTACACATATTCTAACAAAGGTAAGTCCACTTTTTTTGGGAGGGGGTGTTACCTACAGATTAGTTCTATTAGGCATCAGATTCATCCAAAAAAATTGTTATAAACGTGTTGTTAAATTATTGGATACATTTAGCTAGACTATCATAGCAAATATATTTATATCAATATTTGAACTATATCACTACAGTTATATCAATAATTTAGTTATATAACTATATTTATATCAATATTTGAACTATATGACTATATTTATATCAATATTTGAACTATATGACTATATTTGTATCAATATTTGAACTATATGACTATATTTGTATCAATATTTGAACTATATGACTATATTTATATCAATATTTGAACTATATAACTACAGTTATATCAATAATTTAGTTATATAACTACAGTTGTATCAATATTTGAACTATATGACTATATTTGTATCAATATTTGAACTATATAACTACAGTTATATCAATAATTTAGTTATATAACTACAGTTGTATCAATATTTGAACTATATTTAGAGCTCATTTCTTCGGTGTTATATAAGACACATTCAAGGTAGGGCCTAATAATAATAATAATAATAATAATAATAATAATAATAATAATAATATTACAGTGGAGTTCCTCTATATCGCATTCTTTTATAACAAGTTTCCCTATATAACAACACTTTTCAAAATTCCAAATTATAGTAATTCTATATTGTTTATATTTTATATAGTGAGTGTCTGTTATTACATACATATTTTTGTTTCGATCCGTACCAAGTTGTTATAACGCGATTGTACTGTAATAATAATAACAGTGACAATATTCCTACTGAATTCGGATGTGTCTGATCAATGACACAAATAAAGCGGCGATACAACGCATTTCTGTTCTCTGCACTATGCCTACATGTGTATCGAAATCCGAAATCCAGTGAGACTGTCCTGCAAGGACAGAGCCATTGGGAGTTTGAGAATGAGCGTCAAAAATAGTAATAATAATAATAACAATAATAGTAATAATGATAAAACATTTTGGTGTTCGTTGTCAAACTCATTCAGATTAGCAGGATGTAGTCTGTGGAATGTAATGCTCTCTGTCATGATTTACAACGTTGCTGTGATATCTGCGCAGTTTGGCCGGACACATCCAACATCAGCATCACTTTTTGGTCATTTTGACCCTCTATATGACGGATGGGGTAGCTAACTCCACTCCAACACCTCCTTAGTCCCGTCTTACTAATATACGTGGCAGGTAATAGTGATATTAATAATAATAATAAATAATAATATAATATGTTGATAACTAGAAACAAAATGGCAGAATATTTGAAACGATTTCATAAATTAACTCTGTAAATTAAGACAACCTTTCTGTGTCTGCCGGCTGGATTGAGCATATCCTACGATGTTTGTGCCATACTGATCTCGTCTCTTACACTAACTTAGTAAAATAACACACAAATGGTTCAATATCAGTTTGATAAATAGCACAAATACACATGTTCAAAGTTTCGACGACTAGGCCTTTGTCAGGATAAGGACAAACACACTGACTGAAATATAATAATAATTTGATCACTGCACTGATCCGCAACAGCTAACCGTCAACATCATACTTGCAATGCTGTTGATGTGTAAGTACCTTCTAAAATTCAACAATATTATAATTGGTAGCGTATCCTATTAAGGAGGTAGCCATCAACCCAGCACTTTTTGGCTGTAGTGATTTTCTAGGCAAAAATAAATACCTTCAATAGTTTTCCAGTGCTTTCTGAACGGTCCAAATGCACAATTTCCTGTGGTGGGAATCAAACTTGGTCGTCACGGATGCGCCCTGTACAACTCCGCCACAGATCTGGGCGATATATTGAATAGAAATGTTATATACAAGGTATGCTTCAGTACAATGAGGACAACACGCACTTGTTCTTAGGCATGTGAAGTTCCAAATACAATAGTTGTGATTGTGGCTTAGTCATGTGAAGTTCCAAATACAGTAGTTGTGGTTGTGGCTTAGTCATGTGAAGTTCCAAATACAATAGTTGTGATTGTGGCTTAGTCATGTGAAGTTCCAAATACAATAGTTTTGATGTGGCTTAGTCATGTGAAGTTCCAAATACAGTAGTTGTGATTGTGGCTTAGTGTTGTCTATAAATTACGTTATTCTATTGCCACTTTTTTACCCGCTCCACCCTTGTGGAGAGAGGTTAGAGAGTTGGTCTCAATTCCGTGAGGTCCATGATCCCCGGTACGGACTGTTTTTTTTTCTGTTGGAAGGTAAATTAAAAAACAAATTACCCTGTACATGGCGTCGCGACAGCAAGAGCATACGGCTTTTATCATACAGCTACAAATCTCTTCCCGCAACTCTTTAACGGGAAACATGCAGTATTTGACAGTTGACAACCCGTACAATTGACTCAATAAACTGTGTCCTGTCCATGACAGTAACTGTTAAACATTGTCAAACCCCACCCTTAATTGTTGATGTATTTTCTTGACACCACTTTAGGTAGTTTGTGATTTTAAATTATCCGAGCTTCTCCAGTGCTTTCAACAATTTAAAATCAATCTGGGCGGCTTGTAAGAAAGGTTTTGGGGTCTAGGGCTGATTTGGCCCGTGAATAATATTTTGCCAAACTTTACTTAAAATTATCTTCAGGAATTATTGTTAGCAGGTGAAGAGGACAGTTCTTACCTCGCTGTCATTTTCAGGGTTTATCAAGTTAGGTAGCATTTGCAGTAGGTCAGTGATTATTTATAGTGTAGGACCTACTATATAGATATATAGAAGGATAGAGAACAATTCCTGCAAAATATTCATTTTGTAATGAATTTGTGACTGCTTTAATTAAGTCAGCTTTATCTCTTCACAGTACTGTACCGTTAATCACAGCATTGCCTGCCAATGAGTCAGCTATTTCGTTTCCTCTGATTCCAGCATGACCCTGGGAGTATATCCATGTAATGCTCTGTACAATTGAGTTGTTCAATAACGCAACCCATTCCTTTCTCAACATGTTCTTTTCTATCTTGCGCAGCATGCCCTGAGAGTCTATGCGTATTACCGAGTGTGTTGATGTATCAGTTATCAACCAACTTTGTAATGATGTAACTCCCTCTATCTCCATTCTCATGCTCGATGTAACAGTGATTATGCAGATGATCTTTCAACCAACTTCAAGCCGTTTCTGTAGGCAACAAATCCCCAACCGCATTTATTTGTATTTCTTTCTGTTGACTGAGCCATCTTTATATATACTTATGTCTTGTGGTTTCGAGTGTAGCTGGGCGACATCTTGTACTGTAACTTCTGCCATGAGATCGATCCATTTCTGACACGATTTATCTAGTTGAATTATTACGTTATTGATTTTTTTCTTCTGAATGTCTACCTCCTCCCATTCACTGCTCTTTCCTACGTCTTCTATGTCACAAATTCTTCACAGTGTGTCTTCATCTTCTACCATCCATGACTCTCCACGCTTGATTTGTTTTCCCTTTGTCTCATCCAGACGTTTGTGCTCTTATTGGTCTTGTAGCTCTTGTATTATAACTTCTGCTTTTTTTCTGTCACTCCTCAGTGCTCCCTATTTATATAATTTAGTGAAAGGAGAGAATAGAGCCTCTTTGAGCTGAGGCATGCCTCTTTCAATGTGTGACCGAAGTATCTTGTGGTTATATCTGTGATTGTTGGCTTTTAACTAATTTTGAAGGATATATCTAAGGAATCATTGCATGTATCACAATTAAATTTAAGTAGGAAGCCAGAGGACAATTTTCAAAACTCCTAAGACCAACGGGAATTGAACCAGTCCGTTCAACGGCACCAAATCGCCTAGCAACTATTGCACACGCGTACTTCCGTACTTGACTAACCGCATCTCCAAAAAAAGATGCGATTGTGCCAAAACATTTAAACCCTGCACTCAAAATCACCAGAACAGACCAATCGAGACAAGTACTATTACAACAACAACAAACATCCCGTACAGGTATTGAAATATCCTCAGTAACAACAAACATATAACATATAATATCCGTATTAGTTCAATTCCGTTAGTCTTAAGCATTTTTTCATGTTTAACAATGTAAGTTTAGACATGCATTTGTAAAGACGTTTCAATTAATAATTGTGCAAGGATTGCTAATTTCTTAAACCCTTTTTTTTACACGAGAGAACATTTACACTCTCTAAAGAACAAGATAACCAATAAGAGCATATAATATAATAATATCCGGGCGTAAAGCCAAAGGTAGACCAAGAAAACGGTGGATAGAAAACATCAAGATAACCTTGAACAAACATGGACTAAATGCAACCTCGACGACACATCTGACCTTGAAACGACAGCTTAAGCTACTACCCCTACGCTTAACGGCAAGTGTGAATACGATCAACAATCATTCACCTGGGGATAGACAATAGACACACAAAAAAGAACAAGAGCAAATTTACTATAGGCCTATGTGAAATGAGAGGTCTAAGAAAAGCAGCAAACAGATTAAGAACACATGATGCGAGAAATAAAGATAGTACAGCAGCTGCTGAAACAACGTCTGTTGTCAAATATGTGGAAAAACAGAGACTGAAATGGTTCGATCATTTAATGAGAATGAATCCATATTGGCCAGCAGTAAGCAAAAACAACCATACATCATAAGAATTGAAACAGCATGAGAAAGACCAAGAAGATGGTGGATTGAAGGGGTTACCAGAGTTCTGAGACGTTATAATATTACTTAAAATCAGGAGACAAATCGGGACATAGCTCTAAGACCTGTCATCATTCAGTTCTGCGATGCCCAACAGCAGCAAAAACAAAAAAAAAGTAGATATGGAACAGTTTAAGTTGTTCTATAGTAGATGTGTAACAGTTGAAGTCATTCTATAGTAGAAGTGTAACAGTTGAAATCATTATATAGTATATGTGTAACAATTGAAATCATTATATAGTAGAAGTGTAACAGTAGAAATCATTATATAGTATATGTGTAACAATTGAAATCATTCTATAGTAGATGTGTAACAAGGTGTATTGAAGTCATTCTAAAGTAGATGTATAACAAGGTGTATTGAAGTCATTCTAAAGTAGATGTATAACAAGGTGTATTGAAGTCATTCTAAAGTAGATGTATAACAAGGTGTATTGAAGTCATTCTATAGTAGATATGTAACAAGGTGTATTGAAGTCATTCTATTGTAGATGTGTAGCAAGTTGTATTAAAGTCGTTCTAACGTAATTGCATAATAATTGAAGAATTGTACAGAAAGCATTTTCCAAAGCTCAATGAGGCTGACAGAAAAGAGTGCCGTTGCTTAGTTACAGACGCGATGTTCCTTGCAGGTGTCTTCTGATAAGGTTTTTGAATGCAATTTCCAGATAACAATGTCTAGCTCCCTCTCTCATCCTCTTTTATTCTCTAATCCTTCTCTCTCACCCTCTTAATCTTACCCTCCCTCTCTCATCCTCTCTGTTTCTATCACTCTCTTTTTTTATACCCTTCCTAACTATTTATATCACCCTCTTTCTCTCACGTACTTTCTTGCACCCTATTTCTCTCCTTATTTTTCTTTTACTCTGTTTCTTTTATTCTCCGGTGAAGTTAAAAAATAGATTGTCACTAACTGGAAAGGTATGTGCTTCAAGAAATAGATTGTCAGTGACAAGAAGAGCATGTGCTCCAAGAATTAGATTGTCACTGACAGGGAGAGCATGTGCTCCAAGAATTAGATTGTCACTGACAGGGAGAGCATGTGCTCCAAGAAATAGATGTTCACTGACAGGGAGAGCATGTGCTCCAAGAAATAGATGTTCACTGACAGGGAGAGCATGTGCTCCAAGAAATAGATGTTCACTGACAGGGAGAGCATGTGCTCCAAGAAATAAATGTTCACTGACAGGGAGAGCATGTGCTCCAAGAAATAGATGTTCACTGACAGGGAGAGCATGTGCTCCAAGAAATAAATGTTCACTGACAGGGAGAGCATGTGCTCCAAGAAATAAATGTTCACTGATAGTCAATAAAAGTCTTTACTGCTAGTAAAACTGTATGAAAATAGTACTTACGTTGATAACAGGTGAGGACATTTTACTGCACGACGAATAACACACTATACTATCACTGTCATATGCTTACGTGAAGTAACAGCAAATACGGGATATAATCATACAAATAATAATACACAGGACATAATTGACGTTTCGAACCAAAAGGCCTTTAGCAAGATACGCACATAACATAAAAATATGTTTAGTAGAAATGACTACACAACAACAAACGTGTCCGAGTGAAATATAAAAATGGATATGAGAAAACGGAAAGATAGAATAGAAAGTACATAAAAACGTAAATATAGGTGGAATCAAAACGAATAAAAATATGACATAAATGACGGAAAAAATTGAATGAATAAATAAAGACGTGACTACACTCTTTTGTCTAGTTCTCAGTCGGAGTGGTTTTTGTCTTTATTCATTTCATTCATTTTGTACAATTAGAACGTCCGTGAGATTGAGAAATTTACTGAAGTGAAGACCTGAGCGCCTATGAACATTGTCTGTTTGTAATGGCGATAATTAACATAACGAAAACTAAACAAGCATGCAGAAAACCATGGTTATAGGTTCAATTACAATTGAGATTCGACGTTGTGATAAGTACGTGCCCTAATCCAAGTTATCAATGAAAGACAATATCAAATTGTTGACCACATCTGCATTATTAAAGTAGAACTGTGGGCTGGTTTTCTGTCAGTGTTTGAATCGATAGCAAGCAATAGCTAGATAATATTACCGATGTTCTTTTGTGTTGTAGACAATTAAAGATGCGTTTTCTGCTATTTTGACGGTTGGTGGTAATGTTATGTCAACATAAACTAACTTCTCAAGTTACAGTCACCGTACGAATACAGGTCTGGTACTCTGTACCCGCAACGAGGTAATTACTTCTGCTCCGTCTTTTCTTTCTGTTGCCAAGCATTGTTTTTGTTCATACCACTGTTGTATTATTCTCTTATTTTTAATGTATATTTGTGTAACTATGCATCCTCCTCATTAAGTGCCGTCTTCTTATTGAATACCGACTGATATATAAGTAAGGCATCCTCTGCCTATTGTCTTGATAATGCACTATTTATCACTTAAAATGTTCAAATATCAATATCCACAAAATATCTGGACGTACGTGTACACAGATGAATCAACAATAAAAACCGTAGATAATGTCGGCAGTGGAATATAGGCCTATGTCGTGTTTCCTGAAAACACCACACATGCACAGTACCTTCCGACAGGAACAAACTGTACACATTTCAGGTCAGAGGCAACTGTCATACTCACACCTGTTCAAGTATTCAATAATTGAGAGTTTATACCCTGGATAATCACATCTTCAGTGTCCACACTCAGTTTTACAAATTATTCTACTCATCAAACAAAACAAACGTATACACGACGTCAAACAAAACAAACGTATACACGACGTCAAACAAAACAAACTCATACACGACGTCAAACAAGATAAACTCATACGCGACGTCAAAGAAGACAAACTCATACGCAACGTCAAGAAGACAAACTCATACGCGACGTCAAACAAGACAAACTCATACGCGATGTCAAACAGGACAAACTCAGACATGTCGTCAAACAAAACAAACTCATACACGACGTCAAACAGATCATTTCCGAATTAGACCAACTACTTTGATGCAATAATGGGTACCGCCTAACTGTGATATCAGTGGCAACAAAAACATTAGACGAATTGGCAAAAATGTTAGATAGCCTTTCTCAGTACCACGTACCTCAACCTTTCAGGGAAGAAAATAATCTGCTAAAGCAAAATTTGCGACTTCAAGCGAGAGAACTAAACAGAAACTATAACCCCGGGCAAGAGAACATTAACAAATTGAACAGAAAGGAACAAGTCACGATATTTCGGCTGAGAACGGGACACCGTCCTCTAAAGGGAAACTTACAAGGAATTAGCATCAGTGACTGCGTCCTACATCTATGGATCAGCAACACAGACACCATAATACATACTACATGACTGTCCCAGCGTCGCTGCTCACAGTGCAACAGTCTGGCCCACAGGAGCATCTCTGCAAACCAAATTGTGGGAAGCCTACAGCTACCTAAAACAAATCGGTCTATACATGCCAATATTGGACTAGATGCAGAGCAATTGCTCGCAGAAGACTGTGCTCTATCTCTAGATGATTACTTCCAACGTTGTCTGCTTCCCTTGTACTCGCCGCCCCTAAAATTTAGCTTCAATTAAAGTCTTCAACAAGTGTCATGCCGTTTTGTATGTTCAGAATATTTTCAATATTTTCAAATCCCAAAGGAAACAATTAGGGATCAAGCCAACAATAGAATACATACAGAAACAACAAGTTAAATGGTACGGCCACATAACCAGACAGAAAGAACAAAGTATTATCCAAAAAACACTTAACAAACGATACGAAAACAGGAGACCTATTGGACGCCCTCGTAAAAGGTGGATAGATAGTGTATTAGAGACACTCGGAAATATAACAGCAGAGGAGGCAAATAGAAGGGCAAAAGACCGTACACTCACTCTCCCCTCAACACCGAAAGGTACATGAGGACAGAAAGAAGAAGAAGAAGAAGGAGAATATTTTCATCTTATATTTTATTTAATAGTTTTTTCTTTATACCCAGTGCTGTCAGAACCTCATTGTTTTCTTGTCTTTTACATGGATTTCTCCATATTCTTCTGTATATCCACATCTCACAGACATCATTTCTGTCTTGTAACTCTTTATTATCCATGTTTCTGAACCATCGTTAGCAAAGTAGATGTATTATGTGCACTTTATAATTTTCAGTTTTAGTATGTGATTTGTTTGAGTTACTAGTTTCCTCGTGTCACTGAAAGTAATTTTAGTCATGTCTGTTTTCATTTTAACCAATGTTTCACATCTACCATCATTTGTGATTGTGTATTTCAGATATCTAAAGCGCTTGATTTGTTACAGAATATCTCCATTAATTTTTATAATAATTATTAATTCCTTCTCTACTTTACTGATATCACAATTGTTGTTATTTCAATATCAGTTAATATTTAGTCAACATGATAAAGTGTACATATAACCTACCACATACAACAATAACGTTATATACTTAACTTTATTTTTCTATATAATTATATTTATCCAGTAGCAACATATGACTGTGGGACATGGACAAGGACAACCACAATAAAAGAATAAAATATCAGAATTTGGAATGAAATACTATAGAACGTTCCGAAAAATATCATGGACAGGGAGAGGAACCAACACAGAAATCTACATAGGCCTGAAAATATAAGATTGGCTGCTAAAAATTCATTAAAAAAACACAAGCTTACATATATCGAACAAGTTAAAAGACATACTGGGTTGGACAAATTAATCAACGAGGGAAATGTTCCAGAAATGAGAATAAGAAGTCGTGCAAGATGTCGATGGACACAGGTTATCAACTTTCGTTACTGCATTTTTTTCAGGTGAAGGAGTGTAGGGAGGCTTTCTATGGACTTTCAGGTTATCTATGACCGGTTGAGTATGACTGTAAGAAATAGGGAAACGTGCACAAAGCCGAGACGTTTACAGAGAG
The DNA here is from genome assembly GCA_034231615.1 of Meghimatium bilineatum. Classification (NCBI taxonomy): domain Eukaryota; kingdom Metazoa; phylum Mollusca; class Gastropoda; order Stylommatophora; family Philomycidae; genus Meghimatium; species Meghimatium bilineatum. The sequence goes on from CM067312.1 coordinate 39,447,499, forward strand.
GCCGCGAGGACAACATACTGCAAGGGACATATCACATAGCAGATTAAAGAAGGCTTAAATAGAGGACTGCACACTGACAATTACAGAAACAAACAACCGTACACTTAGGGATCGCAAATCGGGATTCATGCTCTCGAAAAGACCGTGATACCATATTAAAAACGGATGCTTCAAAATACCAGAATTGGATTTAAGTAAACCGGTATTTCGAAATTTTCGGTATTTAATATTCCAGAAATATAAATAAATGTTCCTAGTTTCCAATAGTAACTTTCCATACCGTATTTAAAGCAAAACATACCAATATTTTATGTGATGTGCAAACCCTGACACAGCGTGTCTCTTGTTGAAACACGACCGACGGACTAGATCTGTGTTCTGTGTTTCATTTCTAAAGAAGCATGCGTTGTGTTTAGTTTTGTTTTTATATCGGTCGTGTGTAGTGTGTAAGTGTCGAATGACATAGTCGCGACGTTAATGTACAGGATTGGTAAGTACATTTTTTCTTATTATGGCAAAAATGCAATTGGTATAGTCGATTTAAGTTTGAATTTTGTCGTACATTAACAGTTTATTTGTAACATGAATTATATGGATTAAGATTAGAACATGAATTAGTAACACGTTGCACTCAATCGCGGGGTAAACGTTTTATAACAGAAATGTTTTATTGCATGTTTTCCTTTCTTTATGCTAAAAAATACCTACACATTGCAAACTATGACTAAGTCCATATTTTGATAATCCTTAAGTTTAAGACAGAAAATTATGCTGTTTTTATTTTGTGATAAAAATATTAATAATTCACTTCATAATTGATTTTATTTTTGAGATATAGTAATCATGGAGCTATTATGTCCTAAGCTGAATGGCCCAGTGTTTCTGTAATGTACCTAGCCAATCGTTTACATGAAAATGTAAACATTTTTAAAACGTTGTACACGTCAAAACAATTCGATGTAAATAAATAAACTAAATCTATTTTTATTAATTGAGATTTATTGTTATAATAATTTATTTTCCTTCCAATTTGATGGAAAAAAATTGGAACCTTGAAAAAGATAAGTGGAGTCTGAGCGGGTTGTCTTGTCATCAGGTTACTTTTGCAACCATAGCGCTCAAATTTTAGCCATCAAAGATTAGGTCACGTTGTCATTTTTAAGATCTCATTATTTAAATTTGACCAAAGATTAAGATAAATACAAATTTGATTAATACAATTTTTTAAATTAAAAATCTAAGAACATTTTTTATGTTTTTTTGATTATACTCTGAGTTAGACATTTGTGTTATTGTTAAATCTTATTAAACATTAAAATCTTATTTAATTCTGCGTCATTCTAGTACTGTCATGTGGATCTGAGAGCTTGAAAAGTTTATTTCCTGACATTCTCTGCTAAGATGCCACCTCACTGCTATGTTTTCGCTGTCAAACTCATCCTGTCAGCAGAATATAGTTCGGAAAGCGGGATGTTTTGTGTTATAGTTGACAGATTTCCTACTAAATATTTCAGTTGGACACATCCGACTTCAGCAAGGCTTTTGGGTCATTGTGATATTGGAACTGCGAATTTCACCATCACCATCACAAAGTCGCCACGTACAACATGAATGGCAGGTCACATTGTTGCTTTGCTCTACTTTCGGGAAGCGGCAACACATTGTTCAATACAATATACTTACATGTTTATTTTATCTTATTCGACAATATCCTCTGCCATTATTTTATTTGTTTATTTAGTTTATTACGAATTTAGTCTGTCTCTGTAACAGAGGAGTAAGTGAGTTAATCCAAGGACATCTATGGGTCTCTGTAACATATGCGTTAGTTAGTTAGTCCATGGATATCTAGGGGTCTCTGTAACATATGCGTTAGTGAGTTAGTCCACGGACATCTAGGGGTCTCTGTAACATATGCGTTAGTGAGTTAGTCCACGGACATCTAGGGGTCTCTGTAACATATGCGTTAGTGAGTTAGTCCACGGATATCTAGGGGTCTCTGTAACATATGCGTTAATGAGTTAGTCCACGGATATCTAGGGGTCTCTGTAACATATGCGTTAGTGAGTTAGTCCACGGATATCTAGGGGTCTCTGTAACATATGCGTTAGTGAGTTAGTCCACGGATATCTAGGAGTTAGTCCACGGATATCTAGGGGTCTCTGTAACATATGCGTTAGTGAGTTAGTCCACGGATATCTAGGGGTCTCTGTAACATATGCGTTAGTGAGTTAGTCCACGGATATCTAGGAGTTAGTCCACGGATATCTAGGGGTCTCTGTAACATATGCGTTAGTGAGTTAGTCCACGGATATCTAGGAGTTAGTCCACGGATATCTAGGGGTCTCTGTAACATATGCGTTAGTGAGTTAGTCCACGGATATCTAGGGATCTCTGTAACATATGTGTTAATGAGTTAGTCCATGAATATTTAGGGGTCTCTGTAACATATGCGTTAGTGAGTTAGTCTATGAATATTTAGGGGTCTCTGTAACATATGCGTTAGTGAGTTAGTCCATGAATATTTAGGGGTCTCTGTAACATATGCGTTAGTGAGTTAGTCTATGAATATTTAGGGGTCTCTGTAACATATGCGTTAGTGAGTTAGTCTATGAATATTTAGGGGTCTCTGTAACATATGCGTTAGTGAGTTAGTCCACGGACATCTAAATGCAAGCAATAACTAATTACAGAATATGCCACGTCACAGTAGTTTTCATAAGTTTTTCAGCGTTATTGACTGAACACAATTTTATCAGGATAGCTACAAACCGTACGTGCGTCGTATATACTGTAAGAGAAATGTAGACAATAATTGTTACAACCTACTGCTACTGTGACGTGGTAAACCTGAAGTTAGGCCTGACTTATTTCTAGATGTCTGTGGCTAATCTTGCAATCTTCTCTCTTTCTAGATCAAGGTTCAGAACAAAGCAGCAGACAGCTAATAACGTTATAAGTCAAATCCCATTATAACAGTTGGGCCCGGACCAATGACAAAGTTATGCAATAACAGAAATGGGATATATTCAGTACAAACCATACATACTCGTATAATTGGGTATTTGGAAAATGTGTTGTTAAGTAGGGAAATGTGCAATAAAAGTTGTTGGTAAATAGAGAAATGTGTAATAAAAGTTGTTGTTAAATAGGGAAATGTGTTATAAAAGTTGTTGTTAAATAGGGAAATGTGTTATAAAAGTTGTTGTTAAATAGGGAAATGTGTTATAAAAGTTGTTGTTAAATAGGGAAATGTGTTATAAAAGTTGTTGTTAAATAGGGAAATGTGTTATAAAAGTTGTTGTTAAATAGGGAAATGTGTTATAAAAGTTGTTGTTAAATAGGGAAATGTGTTATAAAAGTTGTTGTTAAATAGGGAAATGTGTTATAAAAGTTGTTGTTAAATAGGGAAATGTGTTATAAAAGTTGTTGTTAAATAGGGAAATGTGTTATAAAAGTTGTTGTTAAATAGGGAAATGTGTTATAAAAGTTGTTGTTAAATAGGGAAATGTGTTATAAAAGTTGTTGTTAAATAGGGAAATGTGTTATAAAAGTTGTTGTTAAATAGGGAAATGTGTTATAAAAGTTGTTGTTAAATAGGGAAATGTGTTATAAAAGTTGTTGTTAAATAGGGAAATGTGTTATAAAAGTTGTTGTTAAATAGGGAAATGTGTTATAAAAGTAGTTGTTAAATAGGGAAATGTGTTATAAAAGTTGCTGTTAAATAGGGAAATGTGTTATAAAAGGATGCAGATTTAGCTCCGTTTTGGGACAAATTTGTGATCCTTGATTCACCTTGTGAATTCTTTACAATTCACAAGGTTTTAAAAAAATTTGTATCTCTAAAAATTCTTGCTATTTATTGTTCTTCTTCAGTGTTCATTCTCAAACTCCCGCTGGATCTCTCTTGTAGCAGGAACATTATCTTATCAGATTTCCAGCATGATGTAGTCCAGAGAATGGAATGCGTTGTATCGTCGTTTTATTTGCATACATGACCAGACACATCCGTCTTCGGCGGAGTTTATCGTTTAAGTGGTAACTATATTGTGGTCACATCGACAGGTTTGTTGCCCCCTCACCATTTCAAAATTATTCTTTATGATCTCCCTTCAAGCCTCTGTAGCCCACAGAGGGGGTCATATGGCCTACATTTAGAACCACTGTTATAGACAATCGATTCTACAGTTATTCAATTAGAAATAGCTACTTAGACATTCTGAGTTAGGTAAACTTTCGGACTCGTTGCCATGGTCACTATGTGTTTTTGGCGGAATATCCTATTCAGGAAGTAGTGATCAACACAATATCTTTTGGCTGTAGTTATTTTCTAGGCAATGTAAATACCTTCAGTAGATTGCGATTACTTTCTGAGCTGGCCAAATGCACAGTTGTATGTGGCAAGGTTTGAACATAGACGCTCTCTGTGCCATCCCTCTACAGAGGCGACATGTGAGCAGATAAATATGATTATCGAGTAACTAGATATAGGTTCTCTTCATACATTACATCAGCTCAAGGGGACGAACTAGGGTGTCTTGAACTGTATAAGTTCCGTCAATTTGATGAGGCAGTACCTACAAGTTCCATTTTTCTGGATAACACATCGAGCAGATCATGTTGAAGTAGGATGTGTCGGGTTAGAATACCTTTATACAATCTGCTAACAGATTCTTGAATCAAGAATCAAGAATTTGCTAACAAAGACACGATTCATTGAGTATTCTGGTTTATATCCTGATAACAGGGCAGCTGTTTGTGACAGAACGCCGTAGAAGCCGTTTCTATTTTTTTTCTCTCTCTCTCTCTCTCTCTCTCTATCTCTCTCTCTCTCTCTCTCTCTCTCTCTCTATATATATATATATATATATATATATATATATATATATATATATATAATTCATGTTTACTTTTTAGTAGGCAGATCTCTTATACAGTCTATCGGTAACGGTTGAATCATCCAGTGTAGTATCTTTACTCTTTACGACCCTCACGGGTTATGGGTTTATGATGGATTTATAAGAATTTCTTACCATCCATTACTGGGTATTCAACAGATAAACCAGTAAATGTGTGTAGCTTGGATATAAAGTTACATATAACAGGCTTATATCATATAATATTTGCAGACTTGTTCATGTCATTGCCAGATAAGACGATCACTCAGAGATGATGGAGATAAAACATCACAGTTTAGGGTTATTACACACACACGGTATCTGGCCACGTTAGGTGAAAAGTAGGGCTTTATGGCAGTATGCAATATTGATGGATCAAGAGCTGGATGACAAATAACAAAAGAGTAGGTTTGTTTTTTTTAAAAAGCAAATCATTTGACTAAATCCATGTTTTACTCAAAATGCAATAGCAATCAATACAAATGTTTAAAAACAACAAGATGTGAGGTGAAAAATAAAAATATACATTGCCTCGTATTACATTTGGTGAGAAACGTTCATTTCAACCGTGAATGTTAATTGGTTATACCAGAAGTCTGAATATTAAAAGTAATCGAAGTTATGGTTGAACCTACCTCCCCTAAGTCATGCGTCAGATATACATTTACCCATTTACAGCTGGGTCGACTGGAGATGCGGTCGTGACAGGAGAGAAATCACGACGCTGACAGATTTTTTCCGGATATTGTTTCGAACATGGCACGGGGTGCAAAGGGAACGCTTTGCTCTAGGCGGATAACCAAGATCCCAAATGTACCTCCTCGCGGTGCACCCTGGTAACAGAAAACAGCAACTCGAGCTGATTCTGGCCAAATCATTTGGGGATCGTGTCCGAGAATGTGGAGGAAGCAGATGGAAAGAGATTTGACTGCAAAAGAGACAGAAAATATCTCCGACACCATTTGCATCACCACATCGCCTGTTAGTCCAGTCAGAACATTGGAGGGGCGACCAATGTAAAAGGCACGTAAAGGTGGATGCATTGAGAGAAATAAATATATGTCATAATGTGTACAATGACACAATGAAATGGCAGAACAGCGCCAGAGGGCAGCGCGAACTGCAAATGGAAAGTGAAAAGTTCATAGGAAAGGAGAACTACAAGCTCTGTTAGCTCGAGACGAGCTTCTAGTTACCTGTGATCCTTATAGGCAGAGACTCAGACCCATTCGTGGGCGTTAGGAAAAGCAAGAAAACATAAACCAACTCTAATGTCGAGCCTTCCTAAACCGGAAATATGCTCGCGAAGAGAAAGGGTTCCGTACCCGATGGTTTTAGGCAAGAAAGGGACAACGATCTTAGCCCTGGCCCAACTCTACTGTCAAGCTTTCCTATACCGGAAATACACTTGCAGAGAGAAAGGGTTTAGTACCTGATGGGCTCAGGAGCTATTGGGACAAGGTCGCTCAGCTCGAGAACGCCTTGCTCTCAAACGCGTGGTGTGAGACTCGAACTTGCGCAAGGGGTTCACGATGTCTGTGAACGACGCCTCGGGTAGGAGGGCGAACGAGCCAGGGTCCAACTCTTCTGGCGAGTTCTTCCTAATACGGAACCAGGTTCTCGGATGAGAAACGGTTCAGCACCCAATGGACACAGGCAGCGTACGTCCAATTGCACGAGATGGATTCATAGACGGTGGAATACCTCGTACCAGATAGACGCGCTCGACAAGCATCTTGGCGAAGAGGCACTACACACAGCGTGTCTGCGACAGATAGAGGCTGTCACGGACTAGGGACCAAACCCGAAATAAAAGAATGACGAAAACGGATGTGCTGGACCTCGGACGTCCTGGCCACAAGTGGCCAACCGGAGTGCAAATAATCACAGTTCTACTGTGGAACTTGCAGCACAACGTACTTCACTCTCCCCGGCGGAAATCACACGAAATATTTGTTGTGGTTACATGAGAGCGAACGCTGAAGAAGAAGAAGAACATGGCACGCTATAGCCCTGTGACAGCAAGCAAGTTAACTATCAACTAGACCACCGCGCTCCTCAATAAGGTACGTCAGCAATTAAGGACGGGGGAGGGGGAAATGGGATTAACAGTTGTTGAATATAACGATCACGCGACAATTTGACTGGGGCGGGGGGGGGGGGTAACATATTGTTTTACATAATTAAACAAAAAGCGGATGGAGAAGGTTACTAACTAACAAAATTGGTAGAACATTTTTTACTTAAATTATGGACAGCCCTTTAGGTCTATGACTTTGGTATTTGTTTTTCTACCGACCACACCTGATTGTTAGATCTTATCTAGAATCTAGAGTTTTTGTGTTTATTATTTTTAAAAAGTTACATAGGCCTATTAGTTTTTAGTCAAAGTCTGTGAAGTTAGTACAACTGCGAGAGACACCTGTTTTTTTAATTATTTTTTTTTTTTTACTACTCTTAGAACCGCTGGTATATCAGTTGCTTGTCATCAACAGAGTATCAGGAAAGTATGTTCTTGTATGTTATACAGACGACTACCACCTGAGCCATGACAGTATGGAGTCCCGTCTACAGCTGGAGTTATGGAAGGGTAATGTGGCGGCGGCTGTACAAATCGCAAGGGAGGAAAACCAGATTTCTGACTGGGTTGTGGCCATGGCACCGCTTGGTATGTCATGTTTGGTTGGTAAAAATGTTAGGAATATATATTTATATTTCGTTGCATGTGTTAAAAAAATATATATGCAGGCCCCTCTATGTTTGTCTGCTTACGTACTATGCATACTTGTCTATGTTTGTATACGACCGCTTACATGTCTTTGTTTGACTACATCTGTGTAATTATGTGTGTTTACATGTTTGTGTATTACTATATCTGTGTACGTATGTTTGTGTATTACTATATCTGTGTACGTATGTTTGTGTATTACTATATCTGTGTACGTATGTTTGTGTATTACTATATCTGTGTACGTATGTTTGTGTATTACTATATCTGTGTACGTATGTTTGTGTATTACTATATCTGTGTACGTATGTTTGTGTATTACTATATCTGTGTACGTATGTCTGCTTTGATAAAGCTCTTTATCTTCAGAAAAGAAATTACTGAGTTTCGATAACAAATGTCTTCTAGGATAACTAACAACCATTGGAGTGAATTCGAATCGAATGATAAAATCAGAGAAGAGACACATCAAAATTTCATCACAGATGTTATCAGAAAACGCCGTTGGTCCTACATCGGGGCATGTTCTACGCGCAGACACCAACAGAATACACCACCAATCACTTGAATGGATACCTACAGGCAAAAGAGCAAGGTGCAGACCATAAGAAACACTCAGGAGAACAATACTTAGAGAAAGTAAAACAACCAATATTCATACTATTCAAGAACTGCACAGAATAGCTTTGAACAGACAGAATTGGAGAGATCTGACCTCTGCCCTATGCGCTAACTTCAGCGCAAAAGGAAAATGAATGAATAAATGAACGTCTGCTTACATGTCTGTGTATGACTATATCTGTGTACGTACGTTTGCGTACATGCATGTGTATGACTATATGAGATGCAGTAATCTAGTTGATAGTGAGCTTGCTTAGCAGGTTCGAAACAACATCCGGGAAAAAAATATTTTCAGCGTCGTGATTTCTCGCCTGACACACTGCTCCTCCAGTCGATCCAGCTGTAAATGGGTAAATGTGTACCTGACGGGAGGTAAAGAAAGCAGGAAAAGGACTGGTCATCCCACCAAATAGCTGTTGCGGTTTAGTACATGAAGAGTTATCTTCATCCCAGATGGCAAGTTGCTACCATATAACCTACCTTTATGACTATATCTGTGAATATACGTCTGCTTACACTCGTGTGTATGACTATATCTGTGAATATACGTCTGCTTACACTCGTGTGTATGACTATATCTGTGCATATACGTCTGCTTACACTCGTGTGTATGACTATATCTGTGAATATACGTCTGCTTACACTCGTGTGTATGACTATATCTGTGCATATACGTCTGCTTACACGCGTGTGTATGACTATATCTGTGCATATACGTCTGCTTACACGCGTGTGTATGACTATATCTGAGCATATACGTCTGCTTACACTCGTGTGTATGACTATATCTGTGCATATACGTCTGCTTACACTCGTGTGTATGACTATATCTGTGCATATACGTCTGCTTACACTCGTGTGTATGACTATAGCTGTGCATATACGTCTGCTTACACGCGTGTGTATGACTATATCTGTGCATATACGTCTGCTTACACTCGTGTGTATGACTATATCTGTGCATATACGTCTGCTTACACGCGTGTGTATGACTATATCTGTGCATATACGTCTGCTTACACTCGTGTGTATGACTATATCTGTGCATATACGTCTGCTTACACTCGTGTGTATGACTATATCTGTGCATATACGTCTGCTTACACTCGTGTGTATGACTATAGCTGTGCATATACGTCTGCTTACACGCGTGTGTATGACTATATCTGTGCATATACGTCTGCTTACACGCGTGTGTATGACTATATCTGTGCATATACGTCTGCTTACACGCGTGTGTATGACTATATCTGTGCATATACGTCTGCTTACACGCGTGTGTATGACTATATCTGTGCATATACGTCTGCTTACACGCGTGTGTATGACTATATCTGTGCATATACGTCTGCTTACACGCGTGTGTATGACTATATCTGTGCATATACGTCTGCTTACACGCGTGTGTATGACTATATCTGTGCATATACGTCTGCTTACACGCGTGTGTATGACTATATCTGTGCATATACGTCTGCTTACACGCGTGTGTATGACTATATCTGTGCATATACGTCTGCTTACACGCGTGTGTATGACTATATCTGTGCATATACGTCTGCTTACACGCGTGTGTATGACTATATCTGTGCATATACGTCTGCTTACACGCGTGTGTATGACTATATCTGTGCATATACGTCTGCTTACACGCGTGTGTATGACTATACGTGTATACTTATATCCACATATATGTCTTTATATTTCTCAACATGCCTTCCTGTATTAATAATCTTATCTACGTATGTATACATGCCAGTCTGTGTCAACACGCTTACATATGTATGTGTACATCTCTACCTATGTATGTCTACATCTCTGCCTATGTATGTCTACATCTCTACCTATGTATGTGTACATCTCTACCTATGTATGTGTACATCTCTACCTATGTATGTCTACATCTCTACCTATGTATGTCTACATCTCTACCTATGTATATCTAATCTCTACCTATGTATGTCTAATCTCTACCTATGTATGTTTAAATCTCTACCTATGTATGTCTACATCTCTACCTATGTATGTCTACATCTCTACCTATGTATATCTAATCTCTACCTATGTATGTCTAATCTCTACCTATGTATGTGTACATCTCTACCTATGTATGTGTACATCTCTACCTATGTATGTCTACATCTCTACCTATGTATGTCTAATCTCTACCTATGTATGTCTACATCTCTACCTATGTATATCTAATCTCTACCTATGTATATCTAATCTCTACCTATGTATATCTAATCTCTACCTATGTATATCTAATCTCTACATATGTATATCTAATCTCTACCTATGTATATCTAATCTCTACCTATGTATATCTAATCTCTACCTATGTATATCTAATCTCTACCTATGTATATCTAATCTCTACCTATGAATATCTAATCTCTACCTATGTATGTGTACATCTCTACATATGTATGTCTAAATCTCTACCTATGTATGTACAGTATTTAGATGTCTGTCAATAAAGTGGCCGTTAATGTCAAGCTTCATATTGTTGCTTACAGCTCTGATTATGTCACACCTCGCCGCTGTTCTTTTCCATTATTATTTTCTTAGTTCATCTGCTCCTTTGTATTTGTAGTATGAACTTTATACATTGCATTGATCAGCGAAAATACCCGAGATGGGTAGACATACATGATTATATACATGGATGGTTCAGTTGTTAAGACACGTTCGTAGTGTTTGCAACTTCACAATCAGTCTGTGTGGAAGAGCATCAAAGAAAGTGGCACATTCGCTCTGAGTACAAGCAGATGACTATGGAGATTATGGTAGTGACCAAGCCCTTGAACTGGATCAGTACACAGAAAGCAAATATCTGAATCTTTAGTGATTCGATGAACATGATTATAAAAATACAAATGGGCTGCATTCGAGAACAGTGGCTTAAGGCAGTCGAGAGGTCACAGGTGAAATGTGTCATATTCATTTTCATCTGGCCATGTGGGTGTTCAATGCAACGATAGAGCGGATCGGCTGGCTTGCACAGTTACTGTGTCCAGTGGTAAGAAATGGATTGTGCAGGCATTTTGAACTCTTTACCAGAAACGGCACAGACAAATGAAATTAATGTGAGTGATGATTCCATTTTCCATGTCTAGAATAAGACAACTGGGCTTGATTAAATGCAACGTTGCCAGTCGTGAGCGCTACTATAAGCTTAAGAAAATGTTCAGTCTATCAATAAAGAACTTAAACTGTGTCATAATGTAATGGAGGATACACTCAAGGGGAGATAAGAGCAAAGAAGTACGTCTCGGGGGTGCAATAATGATGATACGACGATTAACTAACAAACTTTATCCATGTTTTAGCCTGCTATGACTTATGGGAAGTGGTAAGTGCAGAATACGCTGAGCAGCTTGAAGAAGACGGGCAGTATCATAAAGCAGTCACTTATCTTTTGGCAGTCAATAAAGTCAGTCAGGCTATCAACGTCTTCAGGAGACATCGTTTATATAAGTAAGTGGAACATGGTATTTGCTTTGTCCATCCACTTAGCTCATAGTAAGTTTAAGTTTGTTTTGTCCATCCACATAGCTCATAGTAAGTTTAAGTTTGTTTTGACCAGCCACTTAGCTCATAGTAAGTTTAAGTATGTTTTCAAACAAACAGGAGTTTGTTGGGCCACAATGTCCATGTTTTGAAACAAATAGGGGTTTGTTGGGTCACAATGTCCAATCAGGTCCAATGACCACCTGTACCACCTTTGCCAAGGTTGTACATACGACTTTGGTAGGGAAGGGGATTTTCCTGACAAAAAAAGCTAATCATTATATTTTTGTGGGGAATTTCTATTATCCTTCTTTGGGAAGAGCTTTAAAGGCGAAAGAAAGGGGGTGGAGCTATTTTCTAAGAGGGGAATTGAGTCCTTCAAACACTCCACCACAACAACATACATCATTGACTTCTACATTTTAATAATATCTGTCAAATTTAGAAACTGATTATTTTTTCAGAATAATTAATAATTAGAGTCACTTTAACACTAATTCAGCACTGGAAATATGTTTGTTGTAGAGGATAAGTTTGTTGTAGAAGCTGCTGTGATCCAAGCTGTATTTATTTAATGTTTCCTATCCTTGATAATGCCACTTGCCATTCCTGATGCTATCTAGCTAAATCTTCAGTGTTTATCAATAAATACAAAGTGATTGTTGACAGATTTCATTGGATGGCAGAACCATTTTATTTTCTGTTCCTCTAGAGTAGTAAATTTATGAAGATTTTATTAATATAATTTTATTGATGTCCATTTATTTTATTTTGTATCTTCTGATAAAATTGATGAATCTCACTTGACACTCCAAGATCCTCATCTACCTTGCATAAGATTCACTTTTGACACTGATAGTAAAGAATTGCTCTGAATATGTGGGCCATAGTTTGCCATTTAATTTGCTTTCTGACATCAATGTCAGTCATGATGTTATTACTTTATTATTCTTCTAGAAAATTATTTTTATTTCAAATTCTATAAATTATTTTGAAGTATTTAAACTTGGAGGTGGAAATTCTTATCTTAGTGGTTAAGCCGTTCGCTTTGATGTCAAGAAGTTGTGGGTTCAAATCCCGCTGTGATGCTTGAATACAATTACAAAGTGAGTGTTTTTTATGAGATCCTTGGTGGTGATGTGGGGATTATCGTTTGAAGCCACAGAGTTACGTGCTATGAGTGGTAATCTCAAGAAGGCAGCATGCTGCTTTATTTTACAGGGGCAGTGTACACATGGGATACCCCAAATATAATATAGTTACTCCTCTATACCTTTTTAATCCTTTGAACCCTTAAATTCTGCGACTTGATTAATTTTTAAGTCATTGGTAACATCTGATTTTCATCTTTTTTTTGTCTTCAACGTAAACCCCTATAGAAAATCTGTCGTAACCCTTAGGTAGTTGACGGTGTTTATTCAACCATTCTTTGGTATTTCCTGCTATTTTACAAGTGTATTGACTTTTCCTTTCCTTTGAATCTCATCAGTATAGCCGAGAGGGGAGTTACTATATATAAGATGCCTAGCAAGCAGACATGTATCATGCACCTAAGAAAAGCAAAATACTAGATTTGCTCAGATTTAATTCATGGAACATAAGAACCATGTGTCTCCTATTTGACATCATACTCACAGCAAAATAATATATGAAATACATTCCATTTATGGTCTACAAAGTGTTTTTGAATATTAAATGACAGGATAAGGTTACAAACACTGAGGTCCTGCATGGGGTCAAGTTTCCAACAATAATCTTCACAGTCAAAGATTATGCAGGAATCTTAGCCATATTCTTCTTCTTCTTCAGCATTCATTCTTAAACTCCTGCTAGTTCTCTTTTATAGTAGAACAATGATCATACAAGATTTCCAGCAGGATGTAGTCCGGAGAATGGAAATGCATTGTGTCCCCGTTTATTTGTGCCAATGGGCAGACACATCCGTCTTTGGTGGGATCCATATTGAAAGGCTGAGAAAAAAAGCTGCATCCCAAAATTAATACTGCGAGGGAGACTTTCACAAGATGCTAGAAAAAGAAGCTGCAGAATGTCAAAGTTGTTATACAAAGATGTATGTGAGTCATCAATGAATGTTTTTGTTATCGTTTCTAATAACTGGAAAAAGTTGGGAGCATTATGTCACAGGGAGAAATGCCCTGCATACTGTTGGTGCTAGAACATTTGAGAATTTAATATTGAGCAGAGCAGAAGAACAACAGCTCAAGACGCAAGGTGCAGCAATCCAGTGATGACATATTTCCATGCCTATTCTGCAACAGATCAAATCAATTGTCTGCAGATTTAGCCATGAAAAGACATATTTAACTAGTGCCTGATTAGCTTCATCTAATAGAGTCTTGGAGTGAATTCAAATCGAATGATAAAATCAGAGAAGAGACACATCAAAATTTCATCACAGATGTTATCAGAAAACACCGTTTGTCCTACATCGGGCATGTCCTACGCACAGACATCAATAGAATACACCATCAATCTCTTTAATGGATACCTACAGCCAAAAGAGATAGGGGTAGACCAAAAGAAACACTCAGAAGAACAATACTTAGAGAAAGTAAAACAACCAATATTCATACTATTCAAGAACTGCACAGAATAGCTTTGAGCAGACAGAATTGGAGAGATCTGACCTCTACCCAATGCGCTAACGTCAGCACAAAAGGAAAATGAATAAATGAAATGAATAGACGCTTGCTTCTGACCATTTGTCTTGACGAATAAAGATATATATTTCATACCCAGATACTCCAACTCTTAGCAGAGTGCATGATTTGAGAAGTCTCCTGCTCAGAAGGGGGTGGAGGTGAACACATAATTGTATAGATAAAGTGATGTGGGGCTTCAACAAGAGGAAAGCCTCCTTAAATAAGCCTTTAATAAAATGTAGGTTTGCTGTTACATGGAGGTTGGTCTGGCTGACCACAATGGAAATCTTAAGACATGCCCACATATGGTTTTAAGTGATAATAACAAAGAAAATCTGTATTATACTGAAGTCATATTTGTTTATGTTTTGATTGTTTTATTCTCTCTTGCTGAAGCTGACACATTATTTGTTCATATTCTCACAGAGAAGCAGCAACACTGGCCAGTCTGCGTCTGTCTCCTTCAGACACCATAATTGAGGATATTTACAGTGAGTGGGGACAGAACCTAATGAAGGAGGGACAGTTTGAACAGGCAGCTAAATGGTAGGTAGCCTCCATCTTTTACATACATTGTTATTGTTTCAATTAATAGGAATTGTAATTAATTAACTTTTACTCCAGTGTGAAATTAGGTGGTTTCTCCAGAACTTTATTTCATACCAGAAGACTTCAATTCCTGTGGTGTGCAAGCTTTGAGAAGTTTTCTACTCAGGGAGTAAAATCTAGGGGTTGATCTTCAAATTTCCTAAATTGGTAGCATATCCTTTTACAGGACGTAGCAATCAACCCAGCATTTGTTGGGTGTGGTGACCAGAGCCTAACTTTCCTAGTGGCAGTATTTGTAACACATATTTACTTATTTACTATTATTTCTATCTTTTTTGTAACATGTCAAATTGGAGTTAGAGCTTCAGGTTCCCTGCCAAGCATATGTTCCTGTCATAGCTAATCAACCCTGGACCATGGTCACCAGGATGCAGCAACATAGGCAGCCAGCTATGCATTCCACTCCATCAAAGGGGTGATAACAACTATGATAGTGTATTATTGATTATTAATATAACTGATAAACATAGTGCAAGAGTATCATTGTTGGATAGACCAAGATCCGTCTACAGTCGTCATTCCATGTCTGAACTGTCCAAGGACATTTACAGTTCGAATAGGACTCATTAGCCATCTACGAACTCATAATCAAGGACATAACTAAAATTGAATTTTCAAAAGTGGATGTAACAAATGGTCATCATCACTTGTGATGGACGAACAACACAACACATGTCAACACAACACAACACATGTCAACACAACACAACACATGTCAACACAACACATGTCAACACAACACATGTCAACACAACACGTCAACACAACACAACACATGTCAACACAACACATGTCACTATCTGATTCTTCAGAAATAGCGGATGTAGAAACAGTAGGAAGAGTTCTAGATTATTTTTAGCTATTTTCCCCGTACCATTATTACGTCTATGTCTTTTCTGATTTGCAATTTTCCTGTTGGTATTCTCTACCACTGTCAAAATCGAAAATACAATTTTTTAACTCGTCAGTTGAAATAATATCTTCAGTTCTAAACCTTTCAAAAAAATAATAAAGAATAAATCTGTGCTAAATCTGTGAGCTCTCAGTGGAATATGAAGCTATTTTCCTAATTTCATTCACAGCTAAACCTATCTTGATCAAGCAAATATTAATTAAAATGAAAATTTTAATTGCATTTGATCACATTGTACCATGACATTTTTGTTTCGTTTACCAAACTTCTATATTTTAAACTGTTGAATTAGTTAATCAAAATTAATTTACAATAGAAATAAAACAAAAGTAGCGGGTCTATCTGTAACAATGATATAGGACCTATCATTTTTACAACGATCCTGGTCAGTGTTAGCTACAATATATCGTTTTTACACCAGGATAGAGTTAAAGCCTAATGTTTGTTTCTTGCTGACACCATTCAGAACTTTGTATGTTGATATCTTATTTTATTTTTAAGTTGGGAATCCAGGCCTAATTTTGGTGAGAAATATCAATTTCAGCCATAGAATAGGCCTCCTCTTCTTCTTAGTTAAGTACACACACTGCCCAGAGTTGAATTCTTTTGGTTGTGAAAGAAAGCACAGAAGACAACTACTCCACTGCACATAAGAAGTAAGAACTAGTTCCTAACAAACAGTCATAGATTTGAGTACTCCGTGCTTATATCAGGTGTATAACCATTCATTTTTTTATATTTGCAGACTAACATAATGTCTTTTGTTTGGTTAAGTGAAATCTTATGGTGAGGCATGCTCCTTTAAACCGTGGATATTAGTCTAATTTGGTTATTTCAGAGCTTTAGGGCCTATAACTAAACGATAAAAAAATAGTGGAGATTGCAGTTCTGGTAAACAGTCACCATGACCGTCAGTATTTATTCGATTAAAAATTAATGTCTTTATTTTAAGTTCCTGTGGACTATTTAAAGTAACCTCAGGTGGAGTAAAAATGGGAATGACTGAATGTTACTTAATGTGACATCTCATACATTAGAATTAAATAATGTGGATGATTGATGCCACATTTTACTCCTATAATTATTAGCTTTGTATGTTTATATTTTATTTTTGAAATAATGTCTATTCTCATTTTTGTGTCTGCTGCATTATGTCTCTGTTATTTGTCTCTCTTTGCTGAATAATAGACCTATTCATCTTACCATTTTGTCACTATATAATAATACTATTATTAATATAACACCCATAACACATCAAGGTCACATGTATGGGTGCCACATGGTCAGGGCAAAAGGCTCTCCAAACACCTCTATCCTCAGCCATTCAGAAAAGTGTAAAAGATCATGCCCAGACCATTCTTTGATATTATAAAATTAGGATGTTCTTTTTTCCGCCTCTTCTCCTTCAATCCTCAACTATTTTTCAAGACACCCATACAACACTGGTTACAACACTTATTATTATGGTTCTTGTTTGGCACCCGTGTCCTTGTGTTAAGACACCAGACCAAGAGTATCCAGAATTACCAAGAAAGCAAGTAACAGCAAACCAGGATCCAAAACACCATTCAATGATTTATCAAAACAGTCCTTTTTAGGGCTAACCTCTAAATCCCCCCCCCCGCTATTTAATGTCCTATTCAGGACAGACCAGAACCCAGGTCATTCCCCCAGTCCCTAACAAGACACCACTCAGGTCATTTGACCACAAGATACATTCTGATATAACCAAAGAAAATTATTTCACGGTTGAAAGTTGGTGACTTTCTCAAGAAAGGCAAATCCAGTAATAAACAAACAAACAAACAAATATATTTATCTCCCCTAAAATATACTTGGGGTCTTTCTTGCCTCTAATATTTTATGGTACTGTTTCCTGATATATCCTAATTGGACTTTTTTTGTCTACTTGTTGAAAGGGGTACGCCTCTCCAAACGAGAGGTAAACTCATTAATTGCCTACCTAATTTTTCTCTCCTTCATAACAGGAAATTTGTATCTCTTTTTAGTTACCTTGCAATGAAACAAGTTCAAGAAAATGATAAGATTCATATGCAGAATTGTAATCAGTTATTACTGATAACTCCCACTTACTCAAGACTTTTAGCCAATGAGAACCATCAAATGCTGACCTATGCTTACACATTGTGTAGCCAACACCTTGTAATGGCTGAATGGCAGGAAGCGTACAAGATTATTGAAAAAGATCAGAATGCAAAGGTAATATTCATAATAAAAGAAAATATTATGTTGAAAATTATAAAACATTGCAGTGAGTGAGTTTGTTATATTATGAATCAAACAAAATAAGCAATCAGATCATTTTTAGCAAAGACAGTTGGACTGTAATGTACGAGAGTGTTCAGGTTCCAGTCTTTTTTGGGAATCTTTCATAATATAAAATGATCAGTTCCGGATAGTCTCCACATGGAGGTGATAGCTATGGACCTCCTAACTATCTATTATTTCTGTATCTGAACTAGATGGTACATGCTAGTGTAATTAAAATCCTACATGTATTTGTTCATGAAATAGTCAGAGGCAGTTTTTCAGATATAGCTGCTAGCATGGACAGGTTAGCAAAGTAAAGAATATCTCCTTGTTTTCTGTTTATCAAGGATGTGTCAGTGATATGGAGGTCAAGGATGTGTCAGTGATATGGAGGTCAAGGATGTGTCAGTGATATGGAGTTCTTTGCTCTAGTATAACAATTTGTTTTTATTATTGTCCTATTTCTAATGTTTCCTCCATTTATAAATAAAACACACAAAAATAATTAAGATATGATGAGAAACAACAGGTTGGGTAAGTAAAGTAAATATGGATGGGACATGTCAATCAAAGAGAGTTGAGTTATGTAGAGTAAAGGTAGATGGGGTATGTCAATCAAAGACAAGTAGGGTATGTAGAGTAAAGGTAGATGGGGTATGTAGAGTAAAGGTAGATGGGGTATGTCAATCAAAGACAAGTAGGGTATGTAGAGTAAAGGTAGATGGGGTATGTCAATCAAAGACAAGTAGGGTATGTAGAGTAAAGGTATATGGGGTATGTAGAGTAAAGGTAGATGGGGTATGTCAATAAAAGACAGTTGAGGTATGTAGAGTAAAGGTAGATGGGGTATGTAGAGTAAAGATATATGGGGTATGTAGAGTAAAGGTATATGGGGTATGTCAATCAAAGACAAGTAGGGTATTTAGAGTAAAGTTAGATGGCGTATGTAGAGTAAAGATAGATGGGGTATGTCAATCAAAGACAGTTGAGGTATGTAGAGTAAAGGTAGATGGGGTATGTAGAGTAAAGGTAGATGGGGTATGTCAATCAAAGACAAGTAGGGTATTTACAGTAAAGTTAGATGGCGTATGTAGAGTAAAGATAGATGGGGTATGTCAATCAAAGACAGTTGAGGTATGTAGAGTAAAGGTATATGGGGTATGTAGAGTAAAGGTAGATGGGGTATGTCAATCAAAGACAAGTAGGGTATTTAGAGTAAAGTTAGATGGCGTATGTAGAATAAAGATAGATGGGGTATGTCAATCAATGACAGTTGAGGTATGTAGAGTAAAGGTAGATGGGGTATGTCAATCAAAGACAAGTAGGGTATGTAGAGTAAAGGTATATGGGGTATGTCAATCAAAGACAAGTAGGGTATGTAGAGTAAAGGTAGATGGGGTATGTAGAGTAAAGGTAGATGGTGTATGTAGAGTAAAGGTAGATGGGGTATGTCAATCAAAGACAAGTAGGGTATGTAGAGTAAAGGTATATGGGGTATGTAGAGTAAAGGTAGATGGGGTATGTCAATCAAAGACAAGTAGGGTATGTAGAGTAAAGGTAGATGGGGTATGTAGAGTAAAGGTGGATGGGGTATGTCAATCAAAGACAGTTGAGGTATGTAGAGTAAAGGTAGATGAGGTATGTCAATCAAAGACGGTTGAGGTATGTAGAGTAAAGGTAGATGGGGTATGTCAATCAAAGACAAGTAGGGTATGTAGAGTAAAGGTAGATGGGGTATGTCAATCAAAGACAGTTGAGTTATGTAGAGTAAAGGTAGATGGGGTATGTCAATCAAAGACAAGTAGGGTATATAGAGTAAAGGTAGATGGGGTATGTCAATCAAAGACAGTTGAGGTATTTAGAGTAAAGGTGGGGTATGCCAATCAAAGACAAGTAGGGTATGTAGAGTAAAGGTAGATGGGGTATGTCAATCAAAGACAGATGGGGTATGCCAATCAAAGACAGTTGAGGTATGTAGAGTAAAGGTAGATGGGGTATGTCAATCAAAGACAAGTAGGGTATGTAGAGTAAAGGTAGATGGGGTATGTCAATCAAAGACAAGTAGGGTATGTAAAGTAAAGGTAGATGGGGTATGTCAATCAAAGACAAGTAGGGTATGTAGAGTAAAGGTAGATGGGGTATGTCAATCAAAGACAGTTGAGGTATGTCAATCAAAGATAGTTGAGGTATGTAGAGTAAAGGTAGATGGGGTATGTAGAGTAAAGGTAGATGGGGTATGTCAATCAAAGACAGTTGAGGTATGTAGAGTAAAGGTAGATGGGGTATGTCAATCAAAGACAGTTGAGGTATTTAGAGTAAAGGTGGGGTATGTCAATCAAAGACAAGTAGGGTATGTAGAGTAAAGGTAGATGGGGTATGTCAATCAAAGACAGATGGGGTATGTCAATCAAAGACAGTTGAGGTATGTAGAGTAAAGGTAGATGGGGTATGTCAATCAAAGACAAGTAGGGTATGTAGAGTAAAGGTAGATGGGGTATGTCAATCAAAGACAGTTGAGGTATGTCAATCAAAGACAGTTGAGGTATGTAGAGTAAAGGTAGATGGGGTATGTCAATCAAAGACAAGTAGGGTATGTAGAGTAAAGGTCGTTGGGACATGTCAATCAAAGACAAGTAGGGTATGTAGAGTAAAGGTCGATGGGACATTTCAATCAAAGACAAGTAGGGTATGTAGAGTAAAGGTAGATGGGGTATGTAGAGTAAAGGTCGATGGGACATGTCAATCAAAGACAAGTAGGGTATGTAGAGTAAAGGTCGATGGGACATGTCAATCAAAGACAAGTAGTGTATGTAGAGTAAAGGTAGATGGGATATGTAGAGTAAAGGTCGATGGGACATGTCAATCAAAGACAGTTGAGGTATGTAAAGTAAAGATATGCCTAGATGGGACATGTCAATCAAAGACAGTTGAGGTACGCAGAACAAAGAAGATGGGGCACTTCAAGCCAAGTAAAAGTTCTCATTAATTTTATGTAGGCAATGAACTTCAAAGACGTCATTTTTCTTAAAACTGAATCATTTTTGCATTATTATGTATAAAAAATGGAAATATTTTATCTTTAAAATTGAATTTTTACTGTATTTTTTTAATGAGCCCTACCATCTTCTTTCAATAATTCCCACCTTTTATTTAATTTGCTACAGCTTTTATTATGCTCTACCTGAGTTTTTTTTTTACTACAATATTTTAATAAGCATTCACCAAAGAAATATAATGCAGTAATAATACAGCGGAATCCCCCTATAACACATTCTTTTATAACACATGTAGCAACACTTTTCATATCTCCATTTATATTTATTCTATATTATTTGTACTGTATATAGTGAATTTCTGTTAATGTGGGCCCTAATATATACATATTTTGTCGGTCCGGACCAAGTTGTAATAACGGGATTCCACTATACTTTTAAATAGCTTATATTTAAATTATAATATATTATTTTAACTAACACTACTTGGTGTATTCCTTTTATTTATTTGATGGCAGTATTCTATTTTGGCTGCACGATTATTTTATTGATTTCAACTGTTTGATTTCTATTTTTTTATAATGCTTCTACATTATTGATTTCAGATTCTGTTGCCATTTCTTAGCACCCATCAGCTTTTTATTCAGCAGCTGGCTACTCTAAATATGTCATCACTGACATTGACCTACAATACAGTGACCCCTGAGATGTGTGCTGCATGGGAGATCAAAAATATTCCTCACAGCAGTATTGCTTTCCCTGGTATGTTTTTAGTTGATAGGAAGAGATAATTTAATGTAATCATGTTTTCATGGTTCTCACCTCTCTTCATCTCTTTCTTGTCTTCCAAACCTGTAGGCCTTTACTGTATAACATTGCTGTTGCATGTGTCTGCATTTGATTTTGTGGTTCCATTCTGTGTTTGTTTATCCCTATCTTGATGAAGTTATTTTATTTTAAAAATTGGTAGCATAGTCTATATATAGGATATTTTTAATATTGATAAAAACCCTCCCGCCGAAGACGGATGTGTCGGGCCATTGGCGCAAATAAAACGGCGACACAACGCATTTCCATTTTCTGGACTACATCCTGCTGGAAATCTAGCAGGACCATGATCCAGCTAGATCCAGTTGGAGTTTGAGAATGAACGCAGAAGAAGAAGAAGATAAAAACCCTTTGGTTTGAATGTTAATCTTGTATATTTTTCCTAATAAAACGGGTATTCAACACTCTTTATATTTAAAAATATATTTATTAAAATTAAAAGAGCAAACTCAAAGTGATTAATGATCTAAATTGGTAAATTTCCTACCTCCATCATGCTGAACAAATCAAGTGGTTTTCAGAAACTTCTAGACTACCAACAGATAGCATTCCACAAATGGCCATGACACATACACATAACGGCCATAAAGACAGAGGCTGACCACATAAAAGATGGATCACAGAAATCAAAGAAGCCACAGGAACAAGCTTACAAACAGCACAAAAGAAGACCATCTCCAGAGAACTCTTCCACCCCTGACGACGTAGGCAAACAAGGGCCACAGAGTATTGATAGATAGATCATGCTGAAAAATGGTAGCTAGCTTTTTAGGAGCTGCCACAAAGCAGAAATCAGGTTGTTATAGGCCCTATTAGCAAGCTGAATGAGATTTAGTTGATTTCCTATAGGGGCAATTAAAGTGCAGAAAAGTTGATCCCAATTAGTTTTCCAGTTGTTTCTTGCACATTTAGTGAGAACTATCAACTGTGCAGTTATTTCTCTGCACAGTTCTCATTATGTAGTATTAGTAGTAGGCACCTTTCCCTCTTTCCAGACGATAGTATTATGTTGTGTTATAAGGAATATAACCTACGATCCATGGCGATGATGGATGTGACTCACAAGACCAATCTGAGCCACCAAGAATCTTCCATAGTATATACAAAGACATCACAGACCCATTTATATCCCATTGTATGCTGTTGTATGTCGTATCTTCGCCAAAGACGGATGTGTCGGGCCAAGTGCACAAATAAAATGGCGAAACAACGCATTTCCATTCTCTGGACAACATCCTGCTGGAAATCTAATAGGACCATGGACCTACTACAAGAGAGATCCAGCAGGAGTTTGAGAATGAACTCTGAAGAAGAAGAAGTATGTTATCTTAGACATACAGCCCTTGAACTAACTGCTAATACTTTCTTTTTTTTGTCTTTATACCATTCCTGATCTTTCTTCTCAATGCAACACAACCCATGACAACCTGTTCCCATTATTGCGTATCTCTGCCTATTTAATGCATATCATGTTTGAATATGTCTTTTTACTGAAGAAGAGGTTGACCATGAGATCTTTTCCCAGACAAATTGTTCATAACATAGATCATTTTTATTCTGCTGTCTTTCATCCTCCTAGTGTGTCCCAGTCATCTGAGTCCATGCAGATTTAGCATAATTGATAATAGGCCTAAGTTTGTTTGTTTTGTTTGTTTTTCGTTCGCTCCATTGTAACCATCACGGATATCCGTGCGATTTCCGCCGGGAGCGTGATTACGTTGTGCCACCGTTATGCGCCTTGTAGGCCTAGCACATCCGATTTCGGCATGCCTTGACAATTCGGGTGGGCTACCCTTAGCCTGTGACAGCCTCTATATCTGTCTCCAGGCACGCGTAGTGAAGACTCTTCGCCCAGACGATTTTCTTGCTCTCGTCTCACTCGAACGAGGTGTTCCACTGTCTATGAACTTGCCTCGTGTAATTGGACGTGCTGTGCCTGTGCCCATTAGGTACTGAACCGTTTCTCATCCATGAGCCTGGTTCCTTAAGGGGAAGAACTCAACAGAGGAGTTGGACCTTGGCTCTTTCGTCCTCTTAGCCGAGGTGTCATTCACCGACATCGTGTACCCCTTGTCCAAGTTCGAGTCTCACACCACGCGTTTGAGAGCAAGGCGTTCTCGAGCTGAGCGTCCTTGTCCCAATAGCGCCTGAGCCCATCAGGTACTGAACCCTTTCTCTCTTCAAGTGTATTTCCGGTGTAGGAAAACCTGACAGTAGAGTTGGGCCAGGGCTAAATCGTTGTCCCTTTTGTGCCTGAGCGAATCGAGTACGGAACCCTTTCTCTCTGCAAGTGTTCTTCCGGTAGAGGAAAGCTTGACAGTAGAGTTGGGCCACGACTACCATCGTTGTCCCTTTCTTGCCTACACCCATCGGGTACAGAACCCTTTCTCTTTGCAATCATATTTCCGGTTTAGGAAGGCTCGACATTAGAGTTGGGTTAGGTCTTTTGCTTTACCAAACGCCGATGGATGGGTCTGGGTCTCTGCCTGTTAGGAACTCTGGTAACTAGAAGCCCGTCTCGAGCTGACGGAGCTTGTAGTTCCCTTTCCTAGGGACATTTCACTTTCTATTTGCAGTTCGCGCTGCCCTCTAGCGCCGTTCTGCCCTTTCATTGTTTCATTGTACTCTGTATGAAACATATTTGTCTCTCGCCATGCATTTACCTTTACGTGCATTTTACATTGGCCGCCCCTCCAATGTTCGGACTGGACTGACTAGCTTCACTGTATGTCGACAGTGTCGCTATATGTGGTGCAGCTGGTGGTGTCGGAGATATTGTCTGTCTCTTGTGCAGTCAAATCTCTTTCCATCTGCTACCTCCACATTCTCGGACACGATCCCCAAATGATTTGGCCAGAATCAGCGCGAGCTGCTGTATTTCTGTTTCCAGGGTGCACCGCGTGGAGGTACATTTGGGATCTTGGTTATCTGCTAACCCTGGGTCCGCCTAGAGCAATGCGTTCCCTTTGCACCCCAGGCCTAAGTATTTACTGCAGGAAAACTGTAAAACAGCAAAACAAAACTTGGAACAGAGTAATAAAGTTTTGCTAATCACACAAATCAACGTTTTGACCTAAAGACTATCATCAAGAACACATCATAACACACCATGAGTAAAAAACATGCACTATAAATGTTCAAATAATAATTGCTGGATGAGATAAATCAGGGAGAGTATTAATGATGAAAAAACTAGAAAGATAGAAATGAAACAAAACCAAACAGAAAGTTAGCAGAATATCATGGGATATTAGCAAAACAAAACAAACAGAAAAGTGACAGAACATAACAGGATATCTATGACGCATATAAATGATGGGAAAATTAATGTAATGTATTTTACACAATGTAATTATTTTAGAGTCTGGACAGAATTATTTTTTAGCTCCAAAAATATTACACACATACACCTGTCGGACTTTAATTTCTGTCTAAAAACTGTTGTGATATATCTTATTATATGTCAAATTACAGGGAATTGGATGAACTTAATTATTTTGATGACGTTTGTAAAGCTATGTACAATATGTAGTTTTAAATTTGTAGAAAATAATATAGACATGCATATAATCAAAGTGTACAAATTGGTGGACAAAAGCTTTACCTGTGGAGAACCACAGACCACAATAATTGTGACAGAACATTCTACATGATCTTATTATGTTGGAAGTCCCCCTTCTGAATATATCATCATCATCATCAAGTGCCGTCTCCGCAACGAAGGTTGGCTGCAACGTATCTCCAACATCTCCTGTCTCTTGTCTTGGTGGTGGACTCTGCTAGACTGTAACCTGTCCATCGTGTAATGTTACTCTCCCACTTGTATCTCTGCCTACCTCTTGCTCGCTTCCCTGTGACTTTACCCTCAAGTAAGGTCTTCAATAGGGTGTCATGTCTTTTAATGTGTCCAAAGTATTTTATTTGCCTGATCTTTATTTCTCTTAGTAGTTCTTTCTTCATATTAAGTGTCTTTAGCACCTCTTTATTTGTTTTCTTCTCTTTCCATGATGTTCTCCCTATTCTTCTATATACCCACATCTCAAAGGCATCAATTTTGTCTTCTAATTGTTTATTTAGTGTCCATGTTTCTGAGCCATACATTAATATGGAATAGATGTAGCATTTTATAATTCTCATTTTTAACTTGTTTGTAATTTGTTTAGATATTAATAATTTCCTCATGCCATTGAAGGTACTTTTAGCCATTCCTATTCTCCTTTTAACTTCTGTTTCACATCTGCCATCATTTGTGACTACCCCGGAATGTGTCCAAGATATTGATACTGTTTTACTTGTTGTAAATATATAGGCTACAACATTGTACAAAATTGAGATTTGTATAACAGTTTGTGAACTGTTCCCAATTTCATATCATGACCATCTACTAGGACATTTTTAGAATACTGTAGATATATGTTAGTCAAACTGACATTATTAACTTTATTTATGATTGAAGTTCCATCAGTTATAGGCCTATGTCCATTTATAGAAAATTGTAAGTGCTTTAGTTTCTAAATATGTAGACTATTTTAGCAAGGCATCATTATTGTTAAATTTGTTTAAACAAATAATATGGAAATGAGAGATAATAAAGTTTATGTACAGATGGACTGCCATAATAACTGTTATATAATCTTTCGTTTCGGTTGTTTGTTGATCCAGCAGTCTATGGACTCATGTCTTTTGACCCAATGCGATTATGTTATATAGGCCTATGCATGTGTTTGTGAGCTGTTGTTTTGTTCCATATAATTTGTTCCATTTATCTGGCTTTGGAGAGAGAAGCAATTTCCTGACATCACCCAGTGCTGGACATACCCTTTCCTTTCATCATATAGGGCCTAAGTATTCCAATTTTGAAAACACAATACAATAGAGTTTGGTCTAACCAATATAAATGTTCACTGGATTCATAGATTCCTCATTATGCACAAATTAAAAGGAATTGAAAAGCATTTATATGTAGCCTATTGGATGTGTTTCTAATAAACCTCAATTTTCCAAATTGCTTGCCATTATAAGAATTGTAAAGATAAATAAACTGATATAAAACACAGAAATTCAATGTAATCTTCATTTGTGCACTTTAAATTTCACAAAGAAAGTGTTTACTTCCAGTCAGAAGTTCTTCTGGTTTACTTCCAGTCAGAAGTTCTTCTGGTTTACTTCCAGTCAGAAGTTCTTCTGGTTTACTTCCAGTCAGAAGTTCTTCTGGTTTACTTCCAGTCAGAAGTTCTTCTGGTTTACTTCCAGTCAGAAGTTCTTCTGGTTTACTTCCAGTCAGAAGTTCTTCTAGTTTAATTCCATTCAGAAATACTTCTTATTTACTTCCATTCAGAAGTACTTCTTATTTACTTCCAGTCAGAAGTACTTCTAGTTTAATTCCATTCAGAAGTACTTCTGGTTTATTTCCGGTCAGAAGTACTTCTGGTTTATTTCCAGTCAGGAGTAGGCCTACTTCAGGTTTGTACAAATTTATAAAAATGACAAAATAAATGTCACATACTAGATGTCTCATGAGATTCGTTGTTGAAAGTCATAGAACTTCATGTCTCCTGTGAGGTCCGTCATGTGGAATTAGTTTATGACAGGAGTATGTACAATTTTATGTTATAGAATTCTAGATAAAATTATATCATTATCACTAAAAATTCTTATAAAATATTTTTTGTGTGTAATTGAACACTGGTAAAACTTTTATTTATTACAAGGTCCTATAGGGTAGGTGGGGCAAAGATCCAGAGTGGGTTTATTTATAATCTGTGGGTTTTCCCGATACCACACTTGACTACATGAGACACCAGCATTCCAATCTGTGATAGAATGAAGTTTGATAGTTCAAGAATGAATCAATTTTCAACAATGAGAAAAAATATTTTTTCACTATGTTTGATCAATTTTTTTCTACTTCTCACACTCTGCCTGCTGTTATCATTAATATCATGATTTTTTAAATGTTTAAACTGAAATATATATTGTGTTGTTAAGTTCTTAAGTAGGCTTTTTCCATCTGAATTTATGATAAATTCTAACAATGTGATTTGGGCTAAAGATCCTCTTGTTATTTTGGGCATAGGTCCGCATTCAAAATGTATAAAGAAAATCTTGATGCCATGAGAAAGTTGCTGATGCCAATCCAAAGCTAGTAGAGACTGATATAAATCTTGATGCCATGAGAAAGTTTCTGATGCCAATCCAAAGCTAGTAGAGACTGATATATGTGATTATAACGATCATCCAACTGTACAAAGACATAATTAGTTTTAAAACGGAACTTGCCAACTATTTTTTATTCTAGTGTGCTTTTTTTCCAGATTAAAGTTGCAAAACTATACATATCTATTCTTAGCACACATTTACACACTACAGTTTTGCTAGATTTCTCGCAGTGGCAATCTCCCTCAATTTTATAATGGTTTGTACCACCTTTTTTGCCCGTAAAATGGGGCAAAGATCTGCATTTACATAAGTTCATAAACTCTCATTATAATGTCTACACGTAAGACATATGTTTTCAATAACTTAACTAATGTAAGATGGATAGATACGCTATAAACTGAGGATAGTTTGTTGTTCCGAAGTTATGTTTTAGTGTCAAAATACATTATAATGTAAAAATTGCGGATATTAATAACTACCCTATATTTATATGAATATATTAATAAAATTAAACACATTTTGTAACCTACAGTTGTAGAAGATTAATTTGAATTAAGTTTTAAGTGAAAGTTGTATTATAATAGGCCTATTATCAAAATTGTTTTTCACACTCATTCCATCTGAATACATATCAGATCTATTTACCAATTATCCTACATGCTTAACATTTGTAGATAGGATAGATAGAATAATGAGAACTTATCACTGAACATTTTCATATACGGTAGGTATAGATCTAATACATGTTTCAGAATAATAAGTAAATTGTTCACTGAATTAGTTCAACTCAATTAGTGTCATAGATCTAATACATGTTTAAGAATAATAAGTGAATTGTTCACTGAATTAGTTCAATTGAATTAGTGTCATCAGTCATATGTAAAAATGTCTACTGAAAAATGGACTCATAAAAAATATTTTTTTGACCAGAAGTCAGGAAGTTTTCCTATCTCATATTGTATTATTGAGCAGATGCCAGGATGTTTTCATATCTCATATTGTATTATTGAGCAGAAGTCAGGAAGTTTTCATATCACATATTGTATTATTGAGCAGAAGTCAGGAAGTTTTCATATCTCATATTGTATTATTGAGCAGAAGTCAGGAAGTTTTCATATCTCATATTGTATTATTGACCAGAAGTCAGGAAGTTTTCATATCTCATATTGTATTATTGACCAGAAGTCAGGAAGTTTTCATATCTCATAATGTATTATTGAATTAAAAATTACTATTTGTATCCATTTCAGAATTTCTTTTGGATAAGTCAGAAATTGATCCAGTTGTTCCATGGGAGCCATTTCTGATTGGAAAACACACATTTCCACATCACTTATTCAGAGTGTGGCAGCAGCATCTGAATGTTACCATGGTAACGCAAGAGTTGAGGATAATGTATACATTATTGTGCCAACTTGTATCTCAGAGACAGAATGCAAGTGACTTGCCAAGTGTAAGTTTATTACAGATCCTTCTTAATCTTATATAAACATATCTCAATAGAAGAACCCACAGAGAAAGCCATTGGTGTATCAACTAGTACGGATTTTCCGCATTTATATGGATTTCACCAAACCCGCAATTAAAAAAATAAAATAAAGATCATTTGGTGTTACATTTTCGTTAATTACTACTAATGTTTATGTTTTTATCTCACACACATGTATTGAACGTATTCATGGTAAAAAATAAAATAAAAAAGAACTGTCTTTATGCAAAATACAGACATTTTGATTGAAATACAGAAATAAGTTGTTAAAAATACAGATTTTTGGAAAAATAAGCTGACAGCTATGGAGAAAGCCAAGAATTGTAACTTATGATGAAAGCCAAGAGAACAGTAGTTCTTGGTCTATAATTGGAACATTAGACAAAATCAGTTGATGTATAGATCTGGACTGAGATAGTTTTAAAAAATGGTAAAAAAGGAAAGGTTTCCATGTGAAAAATAAATTAAGGATGTATTAAGACTGCATTGAATCTGGATACCAACATGTGAAGGAATAAAAGTATTTTAAAATTGAACACAAATTAACTATTTCTATCTCAACCAAGGTGTGATATGTTCAGTGTTAACTACCAATAATGCCCAATAATACATCACACATTTACTGCTCAATTCAAATTTAAGTGCTCTGTGTTATCAAATATGGCAAATTAGCTTGTTTCACTTCCTCTGTATTATGAAATATGGCAAATTAGCTTATTTCAAAATGGCAAATTAGCTTGTTTCACTTCCTCTGTATTGTGAAATATGGCAAATTAGCTTGTTTCAAAATGGCAAATTAGCTTGTTTCACTTCCTCTGTATTATGAAATATGGCAAATTAGCTTATTTCAAAATGGCAAATTAGCTTGTTTCTAAATGGCAAATTAGCTTGTTTCTAAATGGCAAATTAGCTTGTTTCACTTCCTCTGTATTGTGAAATATGGCAAATTAGCTTGTTTCTAAATGGCAAATTAGCTTGTTTCACTTCCTCTGTATTGTGAAATATGGCAAATTAGCTTGTTTCAAAATGGCAAATTAGCTTGTTTCACTTCCTCTGTATTGTGAAATATGGCAAATTAGCTTATTTCAAAATGGCAAATTAGCTTGTTTCACTTCCTCTGTATTGTGAAATATGGCAAATTAGCTTGTTTCAAAATGGCAAATTAGCTTGTTGTGCTTCCTTTGTATTATGAAATATGACAATTAGCTTGTTTCAATTTATCTTTATTATATAAACATAGTTCTATATGTAAGAGTTGATACCAGCTGTTTAAAAAAAAGTAGAAAACTGTTTTCAAGTACCGTAGTTTTTAATGTTTAAATTTTCTAGCAAATTTTTTTATCAAGAATAGATATTTCTTGTTTAAAAGTTTCAGTATTGTAAGAGAAATCAATAGTAAAGTTGATTGATGGTAAGGTTTGTCACTGGTGATGTTATAACTACTGGCACCTTTCAATATTTCCAGGCAGTAGTGTTTTGAATGTGCTATAAAGAATATAAATTATAATCCATGGCAATGATGGCTGTGACTCACAAGAGCAATCTAAGCCACAAAGAGTCTTCTACAGTATGTACAAAAAAACACAGGACTACTTGTACCTTTGTTTGTCTTCTTACATATACAGCCCTTGAATTATTTGTTATAACTTTCTTCTTTGTCATTATACCATTCCTGATTTTTCTCCTCCATGCATCATGTTCCCATGATTCTTTATCAATGCCTGTATCATGCATATTCCATTTACATTCATCTTTGTATCAAAGTAGATGTCAGCCCAAAGATCTTTTGCTCAATTTAATTCTCCATGAAAGTTATTAATAAATAGACCTAAGTGTTAGTTAGTTAGTTAGTTAGTTAGTTAGTTAGTCGTCGGATCATCATCACTGCAAACTGGACACATCCATAGTTGCTCCGATCTCTCCTTGAGTGTATCCGCCATTACACTTCTGCTGACAGTACCGGTCCTATGCTGGTTGACCATCATTCTTCTGCGCCCTCCAAAATGTTCACCTCTAGCAACACCGCATCTCAATCCCTGATAAGTGTAATCATTGGAAAGGGACTGATGAGAGGGGAATAAATTGTAACAGTAGTCATATGAAAATTAACAACCTGAATATTCAGAGATCACTTATTTGTCATAGAGCCAGTCAATAGGAAGTAACACATTATCATATATTTTGCTGATGTTTCCTCAGACACTAGTGTTGGTGAGCATGGACATGACACTTTGTTTACTGTCTTTATTGATGTCAGAAACATCTGCAGCCATAATGCACTTTCTTCAGGCCATGTCCAAATTGCATCAGGGAAATCATAGGTTGCTGCTGCAAGCATTATGCCGCTTAATGTTGCCTCAAGGTACTAAACATATTTTCATTAAGATTAAGAAAATAGAGTCTATAGGCCAACAGATAAAAATATGTCAAAATTAAATTTGCTAAGGTCAAAACTGAAAAAGAATATTCAATATAGCATGGGCAAAAAAACAAGTACCTGATGACTGGAAGAACGCAATTATTATCCCAATATGGAAAAATAAATGTAACAAAAGAGAGTGTGTAAAATACAGAGGATTATCTCTACTTACCCACACATGAAAGATATATGCAAAAAATAATAGAAAAAATAATTGTATCAATAATAGAGCCACAGCTAAGAAAGACCCAGTTTGGCTTCAGTTCAGAAAAATAGTAGGGTGCACATGGCAAGCGCAACAATGACTGCTAAAGACAGAAAACTTCAACTCTCCATGATGTCTAACAGCATTTGTGGATAAGACAATAGATAGATAGAAAGCTCAAAGGGGTTTACTTTATTGTATATGGATTTCCTAATATGTCATAGTGACTGCCAAAAGAACTACTCATATCATGAAAGAACTACTCATATCATGAAAGAACTACTCATATCATGAAAGAACTACTCATATCATGAAAGAACTACTCATATCATGAAAGAACTACTCATATCATGAAAGAACTACTCATATCATGAAAGAACTACTCATATCATGAAAGAACTACTCATATCATGAAACTCTATAGTTTCAAATGATAATCCTTGGTGATCTCTGAAAAAATGTACTTGTAAAAACAATAGGTCATGACCTAGGTTTGAACTGGCAACCTACTAAGGACAAGACAAATTGCTTAACCACTATGTCACAGAAATGCAGCTACTAAGGATAGGCCAAAACATAAGAAAATAGACTCACAATTGGTCTATTGATCAAGGGATTAGTAAAACAGCCACTGTTGTCTCATCTAATAGTCTTTTATCTTTATAAAAACAGAAGCCAAGATAAAAACTAATAAATATATGCCAAGCAATTTACAATTAAGAAAAAAAAATGGATAGGCTTACATAATTTACTTTCAATATTAAAAATGATTTCTAAGAAGTGGCCATCACTTGTTGGATATATTTCCCATCTGCCAATCTTGTAAGAAGATTGTGTTTGCCTCCTAATTTATTGATCAACATGAATTAGTTAGAATGTGTTTAATGCCACATTGTCTGTGCTTCTGTACATTATTGATTAAGGTAAATAAGCCACAACATCATTAACTGCTATGCCCATTCTTAGATTGTTGTGTTAGATTTGAGTGTGTTTCTTTGACTCTTTTATTCACTATTGGAACTTAATTTTTACGAAATTCTATTAATGTTGCTTATTACTCAGCGTTACTACATCCATTCTGTTTCATATTGACCAAATAATGCTTATATTAATTCATGATTGAATACATGGACACATCAAGTACAACTGTGTACCATATTCATGATTGAATGGATGGATGAATGAAGTAGAACTGTGTACCACATTCATGATTTAATGGATGAATGAATGAAGTAAAACTGTGTACCACATTTATGATTGAATGAATGAAAACCATGTACCACATTTATGATTGAATGAATTAAGTAAAACTGTGAACCATATTCATGATTGAATGAATGGATAAATCAATAAAGTGCCATGCTGAGTGGTGTAGGTGATCATGCTTCTTTACAACTGTCTGTCTCATGTGTTATTATTAAGTTCAGTTGGTGACTTCTTTTTGTGCTACAGTGACAACCCATTCAGAAATTTCTCTCTTTGTCTTCCTCTGTCTCTTCTCCCCTTGATCTTTCCGGTGGTTACTAAATGTTCAAGTTTTACTTTTCTCATCATATGCCCTAAAAATCTTAATTGTCTGTTTCTAATTTTTGCTATACCGGGTAATTTATCATTTTACTCCAGCATCTCTGAGAACTTCTACATTAGATTTAAAAACCATATTTCATTACCTCTAGTTTATCTTGGGCACTTTTGTTTACTGTCCATGCTTTTCTTCCATAATGAAGCATTGGCTCAATATAACATCCTAGCACTCAAACTCATTTATGCATTGATATTAATCCATTGCATAGAATGTTTCTCATTTTTTTAAATGTTGATTTGGCCAGTGCTATCCTGTTCTTGATCTCATTGGAACACCTACCATTTGATGTTAAAATGGTGCCAAGACACTTGACTTTACCCACTTCATTTAATTTTGTATCATTGATAGTAATACTTCATTTTGGCAGTGTGTATTTCTTTGAAACAACTATTACTTCTGTTTTTTTTTCTGAATGTGTTTTCTATGTGTGCTATTCGTTAAACGGATTTCTTCTTGAAAGAATCAGCAAACTACTTGAGTACTATGCCTAGATTCATGCTTCAAGACCAATGAAAGGATGCAGGAAGTAAAACTGTGAACCATATGGTAAATATACAGGCCCCTATAATAAAAAAAATATATAAAATGGGTTAAAAAGCAGTTTTACAAGAAACAAAAACAAGATAGAACGAGTTTATGATATTACCAAAAGGTTTTTAGTGAGATAAGGATACACAGGTAAGGAAGAGAGTTCTGCAGTGCTATATAACACCTATACTAACATATGGATACGAGTCTTGAATAATAAACAAACTAGAAAGTGGGAAATTAGAGGCAGTAAAGATGTAGTTCTACAGAAGAAAATTGAGAATACCATGGACTTTCAGGAAAACTAATGTAGATGTGTTGAAAGAGTCAAATGCAAGACAGAGCTTAATAATAAGATAAGAAATAGACAATCTTAATTTTTTGGCCTTGTTATGAGACAAGGAGGTTTGGAGAACATAGTCACAACAGAAAAGTGAAAGCAACAGAGACAAAGAGCAATAGCGTGAGAAAATATTTGACAGTTTAACAACCTGGCATGGCAAGGAAACAACAATGATCTTGATACATATGTCTAATAGTGGAGATAGAGAGCTGTGGAAAGCCATGATCACCTATGCTAGCCGGCATGGAACCTGATGATATGCTCTTGATTATATTTAAACCTTTGCTGTCTATGTTCAAATTCTCTAGGATGTGGATAACTTCACTATGTTTAACTTTATCAAATGCTTTTATGTAATCTATAAAACAGAGGTACCAGTCTGTTTTTATCTCCAAAGTCCTCTCTACTATGGTTCTACTAGTGTTCTCAAGATATATTTCTGGTACCCTTACCTTCTATGAAGCAACAGTATTCTGGATGTATTTCTGTTTTCATTTTGTTTCTCACTCTCTTCATAATGATTCTGATAAGGATTTTTATTATTTTTCTCATGAGGCTGATTGTACAGTGTTCCTTACATTCAGTGGTTCCTGATTTCTTTGGTAAGACTATAAATATGGATCTTATTAGGTCATCTATTTTTACCAATAAGATGCAAATTACAGCAAATTGTAGAGAGTAAAAAAAAGTTGTAAATAATGAAATTATGATGTTGTATATATTTTTTTTGCTTCTGATTTCATTGAGAAAAATATTCATAAGTTTTACATTTTTTTTGGACATAAATGCATCAAATCAATTATTTATTGACTGCAACTAAATATCCTATCATAAAATACCAGGAAATCTCATGGAATGTTGCTTTGAAACCTAAAACCCTTGACAAATTAGGTCACAATATTTTTATTTATATTAAAAATTAGAGGTTCTAGTAAGTTTTCTACTTTATAAATCGTTTTATAAAAATTTATAAATTTACTGATATGCTGATTATCTATAGCCATTTTCCTTTCCATTAATGCACAATATGGACACCATTTATGAATATTATGGTAAAATATGATCATATGTTTCAAAAATATGATTACATTTTTTACTGAAAATTAATTTGGTCCAAACCTAAAAAAACATCAAGTACATGAAAGAGTTAATATATTATGAAACAAATGGGAATTGTAAAGAAAACTGTTAACATCACTTACTGTTAACTAACTAACCTGAAATGTGTTAGTGATCAGGTAATTCTGCCTTTTAATTTATATATCCTATGTATCAAAATATGATTTCATAATGAGTGCACACTGTATAATATTAGAAAGTTCAGCATGTTTTAAATATCAGAAAATGATTGAATGACTGTTTTTATACTTCTGTAGGTCCGAAGTATATGCTCAAACTTCAACAAGAATTCAACGCTAGTCGTGTTCTTATTTCTATGGAAAGCCATGGAGATGTGAACAAAGCAGGTGGTGAAAACCATAACAGTATCAAGAAGTTTCTAACAGAAATCAAAGATGACAGTGCCATTTCTATGTCTAATGTGTGGTGTCGAGAGCTGGACTGTTTGCGGGCATATTATTACCTAGCTATACTGGATTTTTTAAGTGATAATATTTTAAGCTCCCTGCCTGAGAATGACAGCCATGATGGCATGCCCAATAGAACAAATTTTCCAAGTGACAATATTAAAGATACTTACGTATGTCACAAAAATGATTATTATGGAGTCAGCAGTAAAAGCAAGATTGCTCAGGAGCAAGTGTCACATATTGACAAGTCACAAAACATTGCAACACTCACAAACACTAAATTAAATCATAACACTCGTGAAGAAAAGACAACAGAAAGTGATATTCAATATAGCAGTTGTGGTTCAATTACATTAAATGTTCCTCGAAGCAGTAAAACCTGTTTTCCTGATTGCTCATCAAAATTACCACCTCTCTCTCACCAAACTCTGGGCGGTAATTGTGATCCTTGTATATTGAATTGTGCTCCAAAGAACAAAGACATAGATAGAAAAATAGTGTGGCATCAAAGTCCAGACAAATCCCTCACAAGTGATGCCCTAAACAAGCCTTCAGCTATGTCTCCTTCATTCATGCCTTCATTAACTTCATCTTCAGAAATGTCAAAGATGTCACTAGAATCATCACTTATTGATATTTTACATATACCTTCACAGTTTCCTTCATTAGCAATGTCTCCCCTGAGGCGAGTAGCTATTGATAGTAAATCTTTACAGGCTAAATCATCGTTGGTGTCTCCGTCACCATTACCACCCTCTCTCACTTGGTCGTCACATTCAACTTTATTTCTGTCTCCATCGTCACATTCTCAATCATGCCTATCCCTAAAATCAGATTCACCTTCATCTTTTTCTTGGCAATCATTTTCTCTGTCATCATTTTCTAGATCATCAAATTCACTATCATCTCTTTCTCCATCATCAAACTCCCCTTCATCTTCACAATCAAAAATTGCAGTAAACTTATCATCAAAGATTCCAGAATGTATCAATAAAAACAAATCATGTCCAGAAACTAGAAAAACTATATCTCCAACACATTTCACTAGCAATAAAAGTCATTTAAGTTATACGAACCTACTCAGACTTTCAAAAGGTATTCTTTGGGATGTCCAAGCAAAACGAGAAGCACTGACTGAAACATTAGGTTACATTCATTATGCCATTTCACAACGCCTGCTTAATAAGTCTTTGAATCCTTTGAATCACTGCAGCCACTGTGATCCTAGTTCAGGGGACAGAAGTCATAAAAAGCAGTCATCATTGAAGAATATACACAATACTGTCCCTTTGACAAAGAATAGTGAGCTTGAAGAAGATGGTGGGTTTAATAAAAAGTGGCATGTGCCCACTTCTGTGTCACCAGAATGTGAAATAATTCCACAGAATCTAATAAATAATTCGTCAGACATATTGCATGGAAGTCCCAGAAGCAAATTCGTCATCTCATCAAATGAAGAACTTCCTAGATTATCATTCCTGCAACCAGCAATACAAGCTGAAGATGCTTTAAAAATATACCCAGTGGCAACTACTTCAGACAAGAGTAGATCTACCTCCTCCAAGATGCCTTCACATCAAACTTCAAGGCTGCAACACTCTATTGTTCTCACAGCTGAACAAAACCTGCTTAGTCCTCTAGCTAAAGAACCTACAATATTCCAGAAATCAAGAAAAGTATGTATGCAGAGATTTAAAGATTTATTTTCTGTTCTATATTATAGGTTAATATATTTTTATATTTTGCAAGTTATAGAGACACATCTGTGAATGGCCAAGGTACCGGGTTCAAATCTCGCTGCAGGAAATTATGCATCCAGAATGATCAGAAAGTAATGTCAAACTACTAAACATTTATATTGCCTAGAAAATCAATATAGCCCAAACAATTCTGGATTTATCGCTACAATCTGAGTAAGATATGCTACAGATATTTAATTTCTCTAGTCAATGTGTTAGTGAGACCAAAAAGTAGATAAGAATAGTAACACTGCCACCTGCCATGCATGTCATAAGGAATGACTAAGGATGTTGGATTGGGAATAGTTACCTTAGTTGATCATCATTACTGTGATAAAGGCCTATGACGTATAGGGAATCAGCATTGTTATCTGTAGCATGCCTCAAGATTGCAAAAAAGTCATGGCAAAGTCCCTCCAGAGTAGAAGACTGTCTAACATGGCATTGAACACTACAGCCACAATGAGTAAGACAGGCATCTGTGACTTTCAAACACTCTAGATAGCTTCTCCATCGAATAGAATACCAGATAAATATTAATATGATGAAGACAGTCCACCACCTGACATAGAGTGACAAATGCATGCAGCTCTACTTTCTATTATAAACATGTAATATTTCATGTTCTATAGATGTCATAATTGTGCGAAAAATTTACTATTTTTGAAGTGTACAAATTTGAGTTTCTTTTATAGAAACCATTCTGAATTTCTGAAATTTGAATATCTGGAAGTAAATATAAACTGTTCCTGAAATTGTTCACTTGAGATTAAAAGAAGACTTGTAGTTGCAACATTCACATTAACACAAATGAGAAAGCTTTGACAAAGTAGTAATAATGACACTAAAATACATCTTTGAAAGATCATGTTTTTTCCCAGTGACATCATTTGGATGTGAGACTTGAACTTTAAACAAGATAATATCTAAAAGAATAAGTTCATTAAGCGCTACAGAAACGCATATGGTTGCGTTTGTGAGTCTCACCAATGGCCTACTAGACAAACTGCCCATGCAACTGAAAACCTTAGTGGATGACATTCCTTTATACAATTATAGACCCCCTCTAAGTAGAAGGTTTCTTCAATAGTCAGTGCACTAAGCCGAAAGCTGAAGTCTCCTGGGTATGAAACAAAGCTCAGAAAAACCACCCCACTGCATATAGGAAGTAAGAGCTAATCGCTCGCAATTCCTGAGGTTCTAAAAAAAAACAGCAAATGCTACAGAAATATTATATGAATATCATGAGAAGAGAAAAAGAAGCACAATGAAATTACTGAAACTAAATGAAAAGGTGGTTTCTAAATAGTTACATAAGAAGGAAGCTACAGTATCAGTATCAGACACTTCAAGCGACATGATGGTATCAAAATGTTGATTCTGGAGGGCAGAGTGCCAGGAAAAAGAATAAGAGGAAGACCTAGAAGTTGATGGACTAGCGACATCAAAGAATGTATGAACATGTCTCTGGCCAATGCAGGCCTACTTGCCCGGGACAGAGAGTCTTTCAGAGTATCCACGATGAAAATAGCGGTCTTGAAAGAATATGTCACTTGATATATATTATAGAAACTAGATCTATTACAGAAACTAGGCAGGCTACTATTACAGAAACTAAGTAGATTACTATTACATAAACTAGGTAGGTTACTATTATAGCATCTAGGTAGGTTATTATTATAGAAACTAGGTAGGTTATTGTTATAGCATCTAGGTAGGTTATTGTTATAGAAACTAAGTAGGTTACTATTATAGAAACTAGGTAGGTTATTGTTATAGCATCTAGGTAGGTTATTGTTATAGAAACTAGGCAGGCTACTATTACAGAAACTAAGTAGATTACTATTACATAAACTAGGTAGGTTACTATTATAGAAACTAGGTAGGTTACTGTTATAGCATCTAGGTAGGTTATTGTTATAGAAACTAGGTAGGTTACTATTATAGAAACTAGGTAGGTTACTATTATAGAAACTAGATAGATTACTATCATAGACACTAGGTAGGCTACTATTACATAAACTAGGTAGGTTATTATTATAGAAACTAGGTAGGTTACTATTATAACATCTAGGTAGGTTATTATTATAGAAACTAGGTAGGTTACTATTATAGCATCTAGGTAGGTTATTATTATAGAAACTAGGTAGGTTACTATCATAGACACTAGGTAGGTTACTATTACATAAACTAGGTAGGTTACTACTATAGAAATTATGTAGGCTACTAATATAGAAATTAGATAGGGTACTATTACATAAACTAGGTAGGTTACTACTATAGAAATTAGGTATGTTACTATTATAGACATTAGGTAGGTTACTATTATAGAAATTAGGTAGGCTAATATTATAGAAATTAGATAGGCTACTATTACATAAACTAGGTAGGTTACTATTATAGAAATTGGGTAGGTTACTGTTATAGAGTCTAGGTAGACTAATATTACATAAACTAGGTAGGTTACTATTATAGAGACTAGGTAGGCTACTTTTATAGAAACTAGGTAGGCTACGATTATAGAGACTATGTAGCTAATGTTATATAAATTAAATAGACTACTATTATAGGAACTAAGTAAACTACTATAACAGAAACTAGATAGGTTATTATAATAAAAACTAGATATGCTACTATAATAAAAACTAGATAGGCTATTATAATAAAAACTAGATATGCTACTATAACATAAACTAGATAGGCTACTTGCCCGTGTGTTGCAAGGGGCCCAAAAGGGGAGCAAAGAATAGCAAAACTGTTTACCTTCAACGCATGTCGTAAAAGGCAACTAAGGAGGTTATGGGATGGAATTGGCTGTCCCATCCCATATAAGGTCAGTGACCCAAAGACATGCTGAAGTCGGATGTGTCAGGCAGAAAGGCGCAGATATTGCTGCAATGCTGTAAACCATGACACAATGCATTCAGTTCTCCAGACTACATCCTGCTAATCTGCAGGAGTTTGAGAACGAACTCAGAAGAAGAAGAAGATAGGCTACTATAATAAAAACTAATTAAGCTACTATTATAGAAACTAGGTAGGCTACTATAATAAAAACTAGATAGGCTACTATAAAAAAAAATAGGTAGGCTACTATAACAAACACTAGTTAGACTACTATAACAGAAACTAGATATGCTACTACAATAAAAACTAGATAGGCTACTATAACAAAAACTAGTTAAGATACTATTATAGAAACTAGGTAGGCTACTACAATAAAAACTAGATAGGCTACTATAACAAAAACTAGTTAAGATACTATTAAAGAAACTAGGTAGGCTACTATAACCAAAAACTAGTTAAGATACTATTATAGAAACTAGGTAGGCTACTATAACAAAAACTAGTTAAGATACTATTATAGAAACTAGGTAGGCTACTATAACAAAAACTAGTTAAGATACTATTATAGAAACTAGGTAGGCTACTATAACAAAAACTAGTTAAGATACTATTATAGAAACTAGGTAGGCTACTATAACAAAAACTAGTTAAGATACTATTATAGAAACTAGGTAGGCTACTATAATAAAAACTAGTTAAGCTACTATTATAGAAACTAGGTAGGCTACTACAATAAAAACTAGATAGGCTACTATAACAAAAACTAATTAAGCTACTATTATAGAAACTAGGTAGGCTACTATTATGTTGTATAACCATGTTGAAGAGTTAGCTGAGGTATTTTAGAAGCTACAGCGTCAACAGATTGAGATGTACTTTGTTACTTTGTTGACTTTGTTAAAATGTTTAATACCTCAAATTGTCTAGGTATTCTGGATGGATGGTAAAGGGACATGTGCTGAAGTCTGTACAGGAAGTAACATCTCTTCACTTGAAGTGCTACGACGAGCACCAGATGGTAGTAATATCCCAGCAGAGTGGGATGACTTGCCAGTGGATGTTAAGTACTCAATGCACTATGTTAGTCTGTCCTTGCTCAAACAAGAACAAGAGAACATCTCACAGGAGCTTAAAAGAATACCCGACATGCCAAAGGTATTATGTTACACCTGTATTAAACATATAGAATCCAGTTTTTTGCTACATGCCTGTCAGTCCATCCATCCATCCATCATTCTATCCATTCACCATCCAATCACTCATCCACCCATCCACGAATAAATTAATATATTCATTCATCCATCAATCCTTTCATCCATCCACCTATCAAATCATCCATCTATTGATTCATAAATCCATCCATCCATCTATCCTGTCATCCATCCACCTATCAATTCATCCATCTGTTGATTCATAAATCCATCAATCCTTTCATCCATCCACCTATCAATTCATCCATCTATTGATTCATAAATCCATCCATCCATCTATCCTGTCATCCATCCACCTATCAATTCATTCATCTGTTGATTCATAAATCCATCAATCCTTTCATCCATCCACCTATCAATTCATCCATCTATTGATTCATAAATCCATCCATCCATCCATCAATCCTTTCATCCATCCACCTATCAATTCATCCATCTATTGATTCATAAATCCATCCATCCATCAACCTATCAATTCATCCATCTATTGATTCATAAATCCATCCATCCATCAATCCTTTCATCCATCCACCTATCAAATCATCCATCTGTTGATTCATAAATCCATCTACATAAATCTACTCAGTAAATTCTATTCAGAACATTTTATGAATCACTAAAAGCAATACGCATTTGAAATTTGGTTTAAAAGGGCTTCATCAAACATGGACAAAAAGGGTAGACAAACATTAAAAATTGTTGACATTGGCTGTTCTTTGCATTTTATGGAGGAGACACATTATAAACCACTTCTAGTGGTGTTGTATATTAATTTTCCATTGTGTTTTGTAGTAGGTGACAATATTGCTATTATTTGCTTTCCTTTCAGGCCCAGTCAGCTATCTCTATTTGTCAGAATACCAAAAGATATTTTGGGGTTAAAGTTTCCATTTAGAAAATTGAACAGAAATGTGCAAATCGCGATATTTTGACTGAGAATGGGACAGTGCCAAGTAAAAGCACACTTACACCAAATTGGTATCAGATACCAGAAGACATATTACAGGACTGTCCCAGTTCTGCTTGTTTATCAGTTCTGCTGTTCACAGTAAGAA
Source organism: Meghimatium bilineatum (assembly GCA_034231615.1). Lineage (NCBI taxonomy): Eukaryota > Metazoa > Mollusca > Gastropoda > Stylommatophora > Philomycidae > Meghimatium > Meghimatium bilineatum. The sequence goes on from CM067312.1 coordinate 39,490,645, forward strand.
ATCTGACCCACATGAGCTTCTCTGCCAAACACGTTGTAGGAACCGAAGATGACATAAAACAAACAGCTCTATACATGACCATTATTGGGCTGGATGTTTATCAAACAGCTCTATACATGATCAATATTAGGATGGATGTTTATCAAACAGCTCTATACATGACCATTATTGGGCTGGATGTTTATCAAACAGCTCTATACATGATCAATATTGGGCTGGATGTTTATCAAACAGTTATATATTACCTTTGCATTTTTTGAGAACCCATTGGATGGTGAGAATGCATAGCTGGCTGCCCCGTCCATCCCAGTGACCATGGTCCAGAGCTGTGGACATTTCTGACATGTCTCCTTCATTCATGCCTTCATTAACTTCATCTTCAAAAATGTCAAAGATGTCACTAGAATCATCACTTATTGATATTTTACATATGCCTTCACAGTTTCCTTCATTAGCAATGTCTCCCCTGAGGCGAGTAGCATCTTATTTCTGTTGAACTTCTTACATCTGCTGTAATCATTGTACCCACATATTTGAATTGGTGGACCTGTTTTATACTATAGGCTATCATTCACTTTGATCTTGCAAGGTGTGTTATTTTGTTTGTTTGAAATAACCATTACTTCTGTTTTCTTGATATTTCAGATCATTTGGTAATTCCTTAAATCTACATTCTTCTTGGTCTTCCTCTGCTCATGCCGTTTTCATTTTCATGTTGTACGTACTTGCTACTGGTCAATATGGGTTCATTATCATTAAGTGGACAAATCATTTCAGTCTCTGTTTTTCAATATATTTGGCAACAGACGTTCTTCCAACAGTTCTTGTAAATTTCTTCATTCCTCACATGATCTGTTTTTGTTCTGTTCACTGATGTTCGATGAATTTGTTGACATGATAAATATTACAGATTGGGTAAAAGTAGCAAGACTGAACATTCAGTCACAAATTGAGTAAAAGTAGCAAGACTGAACATTCAGTCACAAATTGAGTAAAAGTAGCAAGACTGAACATTCAGTCACAAATTGAGTAAAAGTAGGAAGACTGAACATTCAGTCACAAATTGAGTAAAAGTAGCAAGACTGAACATTCAGTCACAAATTGAGTAAAAGTAGCAAGACTGAACATTCAGTCACAAATTGAGGAAAAGTAGCAAGACTGAACATTCAGTCACAAATTGAGTAAAAGTAGCAAGACTGAACATTCAGTCACAAATTGAGTAAAAGTAGCAAGACTGAACATTCAGTCACAAATTGAGGAAAAGTAGCAAGACTGAACATTCAGTCACAAATTGAGTAAAAGTAGCAAGACTGAACATTCAGTCACAAATTGAGTAAAAGTAGCAAGACTGAACATTCAGTCACAAATTGATCATCTGATCGTTCCAAAAAGAGCTCATTAGTAATATTATGATTGGTAATATTATGATTGGTAATATTATGATTGGTAATATTATGATTGGTAATATTATGATTGGTAATATTATGATTGGTAATATTATGATTGGTAATATTATGATTGGTAATATTATGATTGGTAATATTATGATTGGTAATATTATGATTGGTAATATTATGATTGGTAATATTATGATTGGTAATATTATGATTGGTAATATTATGATTGGTAATATTATGATTGGTAATATTATGATTGGTAATATTATGATTGGTAATATTATGATTGGTAATATTATGATTAGTAATATTATGATTGGTAATATTATGGATGGAAGTGAAGAACAATTAGATATGGGATGATGACATGGTAGCATTGAATTGGACCAGGACATGATTGGTGCCATGAATTATATAGAAATATAGACAGTAATTTTAATTTTTGAAATTGTGAGTGATTTTTTTGTAGATTTATGAGTTTGAATACACAAGATGTTGTATTTATGAGTTTGAATACACAAGATGTTGTATTTATGAGTTTGAATACACAAGATGGTGTATTTATGAGTTTGAATACACAAGATGTTGTATTTATGAGTTTGGATACACAAGATGTTGTATTTATGGGTAAGTATTCCTATCATCTATCTTATTTTTGTATGTAATACATTTTTCAAAATTAAGTATAAGCTCTAATTTCTCTCCCTCCCCCCCCCTTCTCCCTGTAGTAGTGAAAAAGTTCAAAAATTCTTAGCTAATGCTTGGTTATCTATAATGCAAGCAGTCTACAGTCATGAAAAATAACAAGTTCTGGCTGGTTGGTATTATTCAACCAATATGAAGAAATAAATATTAAATATTAAGTTGTTTTAAAAGAAATGTTTAGAATTCTACTTACAAAAACAAATATATTGCACAGAATGTAATATCAACATTTCTAATATTTCTGAAATGATTTCTTCTCCACACAAACAGATCTCATTTCCCAGCATTAGAATCAGTGTCAGAAGTCTGCTGCATGCTAGCCTAATGTCAACACAACTGTCTATGGTGGAGAAACAATCATTTGTTAAGCAGCTTAATGACTGGGCAACACTGTTTTCTGTCACTACATGTCAACAAAGAGATACTGAGGAATTATTTGCTACTTCTCATGCAGAACTTTTATCAGATATCTAATGTCTAATAAATATTGTTGTAATAGGAGACCTGTTGGCACGGGTAGCAGAGATGATATTGAGCTAACCTTGCAAACACAATTCATTCACTAGGTAGTTTCGAATGCTGACCTTCACTAGGTAGTTTCGAATGCTGACCTTCACTAGGTAGTTTCACTAGATAGTTTCGAATGCTGACCTTCACTAGGTAGTTTCACTAGGTAGTTTCACTAGGTAATTTCACTAGGTAGTTTCGAATGCTGACCTTCACTAGGTAGTTTCACTAGGTAGTTTCACTAGGTAGTTTCGAATGCTGACCTTCACTAGGTAGTTTCACTAGGTAGTTTCGAATGCTGACCTTCACTAGGTAGTTTCACTAGGTAGTTTCACTAGGTAGTTTCGAATGCTGACCTTCACTAGGTAATTTCACTAGGTAGTTTCACTAGGTAGTTTCACTAGGTAGTTTCACTAGGTAGTTTCGAATGCTGACCTTCACTAGGTAATTTCACTAGGTAGTTTCGAATGCTGACCTTCACTAGGTAGTTTCACATGCTGACCTTCTACATTGTACTGGTTCTACAATTAGATGTATTGGTGTTTCCTCACAATTCAATAACAGTTGAATAGCAATGTTCTGTACAGGATCATCATCATCAGGTGCCGTACCTGCTGGTGTAGGCGGTCATGGCTCTCCACAACTCTCTGGCCACAGTATTATGTATCAATTCGTTGTTGTTTCCTTGCCGTGCCAGGTTGTCAAACTGTCAAATATTTTCACACGTTCTCGCCCTGTCTCTGTTGCTTTAAATTTTGCCTATTGTGACTATGTTCTCTAAACCTCCCTGTCTCATGAAGTGGCCAAAAAAAAGAAGATTGCCTTTTTCTTATATTGTTGATTAAGGTCCGTTTCGCATATGACTCTTTCAATACCTCTACATTAGTTTTTCTGGCAGTCCATGGTATTCTCAGCATTCTTCTGTAGAACCACATCTCTGTTGCCTCTAATTTCCCACTTTCCAGTTTGTTTATTGTCCAAGACTCGCATCCATATGTTAGTATAGGGTTATATAGCACTGCAGAACTCTCTTTCTCACCTCTAATGACAAGGTACAGGATATTCATGTTAATATGATTCATATTAATTATTATTATTAATAGAAAACATAACGTGGAAAAATAGCAGTGGTTTATTTCCACTGTTAGACTCACAATAGCAGTGGTTTATTTCCACTGTTAGACTCACAATAGCAGTGGTTTATTTCCACTGTTAGACTCACAATAGCAGTGGTTTATTTCCACTATTAGACTCACAATAGCAGTGGTTTATTTCCACTATTAGACTCACAATAGCAGTGGTTTATTTCCACTGTTAGACTCACAATAGCAGTGGTTTATTTCCACTGTTAGACTCACAATAGCAGTGTTTGTCCACATGCATACACTTGTCTGTGTAGCATCTGTTTGAGGTGTTTGTCTACATGTGTACACATTGCTGTGTTTTCATCTGTTTAAGGTGTTTGTTCACATGTGTACACATGGCTGTATTGTCATCCGCTGTCTTAAGTGTTTGTCCGCATGTATAGACATGGTTGTATTGCCACCTGTTTTAGGTGTTTGTCCACATGTATAGACATGGCTGTATTACCACCTGTTTTAGGTGTTTATTCTTAAGTGAACGAAAGAAGAAGGTGTTTATTCACATGTATAGACATGGCTATTTTAGGTGTTTATCCACATGTATAGACCTACACATGACTTTGTTGTCAAACTTGTACTTTGTATATTATGGCGTCAGTTGTCTCCTTTCTGAGACATATAATGGGAACTTGTCTGGACATTTTCACATTTTGGTAGTCATCTTGTGTTGATCGTTTTCTAATTGCTGTAATGTGTTCCCTGTGATGGTATGTTACTGGCACCTCCATATCCCGATGTCTTGTTTTCTTATGTACCGTGCGATGGTATCCAGTTCATGGAAAACCTATGTGCGATGGTATCCAGTTCATGGATAACCTATGTGCGATGGTATCCAGTTCATGGATAACCTATGTGAGAATTAATTCTATATACCGTGCGATGGTATCCAGTTCATGGATAACCTATGTGAGAATTAATTCTGTCCGTAATACTTGGCATTTGCAGGTGGGATGTTTTATGGACTAGATCGGTTGATTTGCTGATTTTCGATCTGTGAAAATCTGTTGAAGACTACCTTTGGGCCAAACTTTGCAAGCAACAGTTTTTCAGTTGCTACCTTCATTACTTGATTTTCTGCATAAGTAGGAATATATACAGAGGCTGTCCATGATTTACGACAACATTGGAAGGGTATTGGGTCTAAAATGTTGTTATAATTGTTGAAAAAGGGGAGTGGAGGGATTTGACAGAAGTTGTGATAGTTTTTGAAAATGGGAGATGGAGGAGGGGGGGGGGGTTGAGAGAGGTTGTGATAGTTGTTTAAAAAATGGCAGGTGGGAAGGGGGATTAAACAGAAGTTGACGTTAACGATACATATTATTTTTTTAAATGCAGTAAATAATTGTGTTAATGTGAAACATTATTGTAATAATGTGAAATAAGTCATCCACATCTTTCATACTTTTTTTTTTTACTAGAAAGTCTTGGGGGGGGGGATTTCTGCCATAATTAAGCATAGGGGGAGGGGCTATCCCTGAACACTTTGATAGTTGTTGACACAGGGCTGATAAATGGGGTAAAAATTAGGCAGAATATTGTTGTTATATATGTTATGGAAGTTCCATACACATACACATACACATATACATATAATGCTAACATCAACGAAGACTGATGTGTCGGGCAATTGGTGCAACTAAAACGACGACACAGCGCATTTCCTTTATCTGGACTACATCCTGCTGAAAATCTAGTAGGACCAATGTCCTGTTTAAGAAAGAACCAAATGTATTTTAAGAATGAACTCTGAAGAGGAAGAAACTGTGTGGCCTATATCGAATACATTATCATATACTATACCATATACTATACCATATACTATATCATATACTATACCATATACTATATCATATACTATATATACTATACCATATACTATATCATATACTATACCATATACTATATCATATACTATATCATATACTATATCATATACTATATATACTATACCATATACTATATCATATACTATATATACTATACCATATACTATATCATATACTATACCATATACTATATCATATACTATATCATATACTATACCATATACTATATCATATACTATACCATATACTATATCATATACTATATCATATACTATATCATATACTATACCATATACTATACCATATACTATATCATATACTATATCATATACTATATCATATACTGTATCATATACTGTACCGTATACTATACCATATCATATACCATATCATATACCATATCATATACTATATCATATACTATATCATATACTATATCATATACTATATCATATACTGTATCATATACTATACCATATCATATACTATATCATATACTATATCATATACTATACCATATACTGTATCATATACTATATCATATACTTGACGTTGTATACCTGACGCTTAATATACCAATGACGCTGAAAGGTAACAAAGGGTTTAGCGAATAGATAGATATACTGTATCATATATTACATTATATACTATATAAATAAACGCTAAGACAAATAAGATATTGATTGAGTGATGTTTTTGTGTGTGCTGGACTTCAATAATTCAATCGTTTGTGCTGTTGTATCTGGATGTTTATTTGCTGGTTAAAGGCCTTTTGATCCTTCTTCTTTTCTCCTTCTTCTCAATTCGTTCTCAAACGCCTTCATATTATAGCAGGATGTAGTCCAGAGAACGAAATGAGTTGTGTCATGGTTTACAGCTTTGCTGTGATATCTGTACCATTCGGTCTGACACATCTAACGTCATCATGGCTTCTAATTTGGGAAGAGAGAAACACCACCCTATACCCTCCTTAGCCGTCTCTTACGACATGCATGGAAGGTAAACTGTATTGCTATTCTGTGCTCCTTTTCAGGCCACGGAAACACACGGCGTTTATTTTGACTTTAGTGACTTTTAAAACTGTCGTTCTGTATAATGGTCATTGACGCTGATTCCAAACCGGCCAGTCACTTATAGAGGGCTATGTTTTTATTATCTGACGACACAAAAGGAATACGCCTGCTTAATGCAAATTATCTAAGTAACTTGGATTAGAATTGATACACGAATACACGGAGTATTGAAGTGTTGATAATATGTACTTACTGCGCAAAACTGAAATCCAACAGGTAAATCAAGCAATAGGGTAATAAAGTTTTGCTAATAACTAGAGACAAGCATAACACATACAAATCGATGTTTCTACGAAAAGGCCTTTATCAAGACAAAAATTGAAACAAAATTAAAACATAACAGAAAACGAACAGTAAGGATATGGACGGTGACATGTGTGATATAGATTGACCGGAAGAGGTGAAACAACACCGGATAAAGAAAATACAAAAATGACTACAAACATGTGACACGAAACAAACAGAAACTATGGATCAACTAGAATCATACATGAGACAGGCGCTCATTAATGCCATCGGGTTTAAGAGTGTCATATTGGTAAAGGTAGCAGTTTTCAGGCGCCAGACGGGTCCGGTCATCAGAGAAGCACGACTTAATGGCCGTAACCTGAATGTCCAAGGTGCCCCGATGACCCGTTCCATTGAAATGGACGTCTACAGGATAACCCGAATGGTTTTATGTTATACAGATGTTCATGTAATCGGTCTGGGAGCCTCCTTCCAGTTTCTCCTATATGTGTCATGGCGTAACGTTTGCATATCATGGCATAGATGACGTTGCGGGGAAGATGTGAAGCTCTCCTCAATGGTGAAGGTGGCTTTAGGGAATGTGACAGACATGTGGACACAGACACACAGAGTGCTAAACATATTCTTCAAATGTGTTCTGAGTATGCAACGCTGAGGCAGACATATTGGCCAGAGGAAACAACACTGAAATCAAAGCTATATGTGTCACTGTGTAAATTACAAAAGACAGTGAGTTTTATTCAGGAAACAGAATTACAGATATAGACATGTTTCAAGTAAACGAAAGGAGAAGAAGAGAACACAAATTGAACACAATCTTGAAAAAGTATAAAATCAAAATTACTGTAAATGTATAATCCTATTTGTTTCTCTCCCCCCACCCCCGTAATTTTCATTGGCTGTCGACACAAAGTGACAAATGAAAATCAGAGGAAAAAAAGTCAAATAGCGTCACTTTAGTAGGATGAAACCGATTACATGACTATATACTTGACGAAAGACTCGACGTTTAGAACTAACTGTTATTGGAGCGTAATAATTCCACTATTACCGGTGAATCCTTGTATTTTGATATGTTCATGGTCCATCTCTGGATATAACTATTTCATTCGTCAAAAATTTTCTAGATGTGCGTAGAAGGATGAAAAATGTGAATTCGTTAGTTTAAATGTAAGAAAGAAATCATTTTAACGAGAATGTGTTATGTAAAGGGAAGTTGTGAACGGCAGACCAACTCTCCCCGCGAGTAGCCCTGCGCGAAGATCTTAACGGTGTGACTTATCTTGGCGGATGCGATTGATCATTGGTCACTTTGAGTATGCTTTGTGTCACCAGTCAATGAAAAAATCGGATAGTCAAAACAAAAGTCTATGTTATGATCTGCGCGCAGGACAACCGTGGTGAAGGGCTTGGACAAATTCTCGGATTCAGTTAAGAAATAAATAGAAGGGCGGGTTATTGACCGTTAGGTGAAGTGTGTAGAGAAGATTGCCATGGGCGAGAGATAAATTGAAAAGGGAGAGACATATAGACGAGCTAAATCAACAGGGAGTCTGGAAATTGACGAGTTTGTGTGGAACGTATAGGGCAGGATTATTAACGAGTGCTGAGAATTTTATCACATCGAACACTAGATGGCTTCCATTCTGAATACCGCTGCATACGAGCATAGCTGTAGCGCTGCATACGAGCATGGCTGTAGCTACTAGATGGTTCCATTCTGAATACCGCTGCATACGAGCATGGCTGTAGCCCTGTAAGAAAGGATTTTGGCATGAGTAAGGTGTTAGAGAAAGACATCTCATACCAAACGTTTACGTAATTTCAGCAGAAAAATTGCAACAGATTTTGCACTGATCTCAGACATCTTCTAGGGTAACATGCGGCACAACGTGCAACAACTTGGAAACAGATATTTTCGAAACTCATGCGCAGAAGGCTTCATCCAGGAGACAAATTGTGACCACCAATAATATAATTTAACTCATTTGGAATAATCCTTCTAAATTTACGCACTTCACTTTCACGTGATATTAATGGATTTTCTTTTCGTATACTTTGTGTCGACAGCCAATCAAAATCTTGAAGAAAGTCAAATGTCCAACTTCATAAGGACGATTCCCAATGAGCTAACATGTCTTATATTTTTCGATGGTCACGAGTAAATAACTATACGTGTCTGCTCTAGTATGCAACATCTAGATATGGCGGATATGAATTAAGGATGAAACATTTGATGTTCAACGGTCTGAAAGGCACTAAGCGGTATATGGATGTGAAACGTGGAGGGTTTTGTGAGCCACGTGGAACACTCGCCATCAGCATCATCTTGGTGCGCCATCATTCGTCTTTATCATCATTAACCATCTAGCCCGCGCAGCATGACTTGATTTTTAAAAAAAATAATGTTTTCGAATAATAGAGCAACAAAGTTCAAGACAATCATAACCCAATTATCATCGCAATTATCTTCATCATCATCACCCCAGCTGAACTGTCTTCATCGACACTGACGGACAAACAACAGATTCAGGTCTAGACACAGGACCGTTGATAAGGTGGGTGGGTTTGGGGAGTTCAAACCGCCCACTCCCCCCTCCAGCAAAACTGAACATGACTTTAGTTTAGTACTAGGGTCTGAACCAAAACGTCGGTAACAACAACCCCCCCCTCTCCCCCTGCCCTCCCGTAGCGATTTTTCCTGCAAAAAGGTCTTCAAATTTTTATTTTATATAGTGAAATTTACACACGAATTTGGATAAAAGACCCATTTTTAATTCTTGCGTTTAGGTAAAAAAAACCTTTTCTTAAGGTAACCATTTCTACGGTCATGGATAGAACTAGACACTCTTCATATTCATAAAATGAATCTCATAGACTAACGGACGAACAACAGATTGAGAGACAGTCTTCATTTTCATAAAATGGATCTTATAGACTGACGGACGAACAACAGATTCAGAGACAGTCTTCATATTCATAAAATAGATCTTATAGACTGACGGACGAACAACAGATTCAGAGACTGTCTTCATATTCATAAAATAGATCTTATAGACTGACGGACGAACAACAGATTCAGAGACAGTCTTCATATTCATAAAATAGATCTTATAGACTGACGGACGAACAACAGATTCAGAGACAGTCTTCATATTCATAAAATGGATCCTATAGACTGACGGACGAACAACAGATTCAGAGACAGTCTTCATATTCATAAAATGGATCTCATAGACTAACGGACGAACAACAGATTCAGAGACAGTCTTCATATTCATAAAATGGATCTTATAGACTGACGGACGAACAACAGATTCAGAGACAGTCTTGATATTTATAAAATGAATCTCATAGACTCAGATTTTTACTACTATGGTTAATTAAAGCAAACGTAAGGTCTCGACACATCTGGCCTTGGAACGAAAACTGAGGCCCCCACCCTTACGCTTAGCGGTAAGTATGGATAATATAGACCACCATCCACCTGCGGAAAGACAATAGAGACAATAGTTAGGTCGCGTCCTACAGGGGTGCTCTAATATCAACAGCGAAATGATAAAGCATGTGGCCCGCGTGAACATCTGTGGAAGAAAATTGTATCAGTCGAACATCTATGTCATCTTTTATGTAATTTTGAAAATATACCTTCTCTAATCAGATTAACTTCTCTTTACTGCCCGAGCTTTGACTCCTGCTCTAATCAGATGAATTTCTCTTTACTGCCCGAGCTTTGACTCCTGCTCTAATCAGATGAATTTCTCTTTACTGCCCGAGCTTTGACTCCTGCTCTAATCAGATGAATTTCTCTTTACTGCCCGAGCTTTGACTCCTGCTCTAATCAGATGAATTTCTCTTTACTGCCCGAGCTTTGACTCCTGCTCTAATCAGATGAATTTCTCTTTACTGCCCAAGCTTTGACTCCTGCTCTAATCAGAAGAATTTTTCTTTACTGCCCGAGCTTTGACATTCATAATTTACAAGAATATTGACCACGTTGTTTGCTCTTGATTTCGGAAGTATATATGTTTATTTATCAGTAAAATAGAACCCAAAAAAGTGCATTTTCAACCACCATTTTGTAAGGGTTAACTGGCCTGTATTTTCTATTACAACGCAAATTTCTGCAAGCCTTAGATCCGCTTCATATCACGTGACACCTAAGAAAATTGTACAAATGTTGCCGGTGTTTGCAATACAAATAGTGGCATCAATGTGATGTACTATGTATGATATAAGAGGCGCCGATGAATGATTTGAGTGTAGGGTTGGCTGTTACATTACAGAAAATCAGTGACCTAAAGGCATGGAAATTGCAGCTAAACTGTAAACATGACACAACGCATTCTCTTCTTCGAACTATATTCTGCTAATATATGCCTACATGAGTTTGAGAATGAACACAGAAGAAGAAGAATTGAAATCGTCATTCAACAAAAATGCAAACCACTGCTTATCAATTGGTGATACAAAGTATTTCCATTTTCTAGACCAGGGGTCGGCAACCTTTTTCTAACTGTGTGCGAACTTAAGGTTTAAAATTATTCAGTGTCAACATCACATATCATTTTATACAAGTCGAGGTCAATATTCTAATTTTACCATATATTTTATTTTTATATTTTAATTAATTAATATAGTGATATTGAATAATATGTAACAAGTTCGGAGAAGTCTGTGGCTGGTACCCTGCTACGCCAAAGTGCCGAAATGAGCGAGGAAACCCCACTAATCTATTTATAATCAACTTTATACAGGAAACGTGAAGAGTCTGCGTGCCATTTGAAATTGCTTGGCGTGCCAAGTGTGGCACGCGTGCCAAGTGTGGCACGCGTGCCATAGGTTGCCGAGCCCTGATCTAGACTACATCTTGCTGAAAATCTAGTAGGACCATTGTCCTGCTATAAGAGAGATTCAGGAGTTTAAGAATGAACACTGAAGAAGAAGAAGAAGAATCAATTTTAATTGCAAATACATTTATCGTTCCACGTGGAACAGATTTCGCTATGCTTTAATTTCTTCGACCAAAGATTTCATGCAAGGACTTAGGCATTTGAATATCACACGATTTAGATGCCATACGATGTATAGGGCCTCTACGATGTTTTAGAAGACTAACAAACACAATGCCAATCCTGGATTACATCAGAAGACAGCAGATTAAGTGATTTTCACACGCTTCCAGACTACCATCAGAAGTGTCCCTAAAAAGCATTACTATACAGACACGACGGATACAAAGCCAGGGGCAGACCATGCAAAAAATGGATTACATAAATACAAGAATCAACAAAAACAAATATATATGAGGTACACAAAAAGGCCATCTCTAGAGAACTCTTCTACCTCTGGTAGAATATATAAAAGGTGCATAAAGCGAAAAGAAGAAGATGTATATACTATTATAGGGTTGCAGATGATTATTTTATAGGCTGTGTTTCTTTAAAAAAAAACCTCCATTCCCTTTCGGAGAATCAATTTTTGAAATCAGTAGTTTTCTCTAGTGGTGCTGTAATAAAGGAAATCAGTAGTTTTCTCTAGTGGTGCTGTGATAAAGGAGGTGAGTGTGCTTGCTGTATTGTTTCCATGTTTTTGTGTTTCTCCGTTGAGTTAACTATGATTTTATATTTAACAAAGGGCACTATATCGATCCTCAACCCCGTGTCTACGAGCCTGTACTTTTCATTTATAAAATGAATATATATATATATATATATATATATATATATATATATATATATATATATATATGGATGCACATGTATATAGGCCTATTATAAAAGTATATATAAACCTCATAAACTAAACTCGGCAGAATTAAATTTTGATTCGGAAGCAGATCCTCTATATTCTTCTAGATATATGTTCTCTCCTGTGAGAGAACTGGTTGTCGTCTGTAGCAAGACACGGTATGCCTACTAGCGATCTGGCTACGGAGTCTACTAGTGAATCTTGGACTTTAACAAACAATGGTCAAGGTATGAATTGTCTACACTCATCAGAAGGGTAGAGGACAGAATATTTTTGGAGGTTTTTTTTGTGATGATGTTTCCAATGCGACTTCCCTATATCCCTGACGAATTATAGAAAATATTATTATTAATGTTAGTGGTTTCTAAAAAATGATGAAATGGTTCGCCCAGATTTGTAAGTTGTGTTATCGGCAAGAAGGACTGTTCCTGGGTTACTGCCACACCGGCATGCTTCCCTTCGAAGACTAAACATCCATTCATAACCTCTCCCCAACACAACCGTGCCTTTGATACAACAAACCGTATACGAGTCGGGCATCACCTCGTTGTTCAACTGAGAAGGGAATATGCTTATGTCAGAACAACTATTAACTGCCAAACATGACCATCTACAATATACGATCTACTGGCTAATGGGAAATCAAACCTTCTTAATGACTCTTTTTACTATTCCAGTGTATTTTATGGGTCACTATGATTATACTTTATATGTCGACCAATGAACATATATTATGTATATGGGGGTTTCATAAATTATGGAGGAAGTGAGACATGTTCTATTTGATGTTGACTATTTCAGTAAATTATAGCCTATCGACCAGGACGATGCATACATCTTCAGTTCGAAGGGTGTAGGTACTTAAAAAAAACCAAGAGTATTTGCCCGTTTTCTAGTGAATCATTTTCGTGAAATATTTAGTGACCTATTTTTGAAATATTGATTTTTTTAAAGGGGAGGAGCGGTTAAGTGCCCCTTTTCTAAAAATTTTGTACTAAAATCATTGTATAATTTCCTAAGGGAAAGGGGTGGTCAAGTGCCCTTTGTCTAAATTTCTTCTACTAAAATCATTGTATAATTTCCTAAGGGAAAGAGGCGGTCAAGTTCCCTTTGTCTAAATTTCTTGTAGAGCCTACTAAAATCATTGTATAATTTCCTAAGGGAAAGAGGCGGTCAAGTTCCCTTTGTCTAAATTTCTTCTACTAAAATCATTGTATAATTTCCTAAGGGAAAGAGGCGGTCAAGTTCCCTTTGTCTAAATTTCTTGTAGAGCCTACTAAAATCATTGTAAAATTTCCTAAGGGACAGAGGCGGTCAAGTTCCCTTTGTCTAAATTTCTTCTACTAAAGTTATGGTATAATTTACTATGGGAAGGGGGTATCAACTCCCAAACCTCCCTTCCATTCCCGCTATCTACTAGCATACCATCAACAAGTAATGACTGGGTCTAAAAGTAGTGATTGCCTGGAGACAAAGCAGCTAAACGGTTGTTAACATTTTAAATATAATGCTTAATAGGGTCCATATTATTTGGATCGCACTGGAGCCACTCGCCATCGGGCACTCTAAGTTCGACGCGCTCATTAGGTGGTCAACATAATTAGCCTTATAAACAAAATTCATGTCCACGTACGTGTATTCTCTTTTTTTAAGGGAATCGTGCCAAGAAGGCAATTTAACCCTAAGTTAACCATATTTAGCTAATTTAACCATAAGTTAACCATATTTAGCTACTTTAACCCTAAGTTAACCATATTTAGCTAATTTAACCCTAAGTTAACCATATTTAGCTAATTTAACCCTAAGTTAACCATATTTAGCTAATTTAAGTGATCAAAATTAGCTGTGACGGCCAAGGTACTGAGTTCGATCCCTGCTATAGCCGTGCATCCGAACCGTTCAGAAAGCAATGGCGAACTACTGAACGTATTTATATTTCCTAGAAAAAAGGAGCATACCGCGAAAAGAACACATTGTGGCTTGAATATTGTCGTTACAATATAGTCTGGTACAGACTGTCATCTGCGTGCATATTGTCGTTACAATCTCCAGTATCTGGTACAGACTGTCATAGGCTTGCATATTGTCGTTACCATAAGAAAGTAGATATGCTTATATGACGCGCACTTATGTTTGAAATGCATAACAATGATGCTGATTATAACAACGAGAGATTACAATTTTGTTATTCGTGTTCCTCGCACTTTCTAGAAATGAAGTCTATCTCAAAAGTTCCATACACATGGAATATAACTCAAGTAATTCACGCAGCCAAAACACGATGCTATCCACAAGGTTAGAAGAAAGGAATAAATAATAATGTTTTGACAGAGAAAATGTCAAAGCAGACTCAAACAAAACAGGTACAGAAAGTTTGAAGTATGCGACACCGAAATGTACCCATGTGGAAGTCTCCAGAAAATACAGAATATATTTGCAGAGCTGTCACTCACTATATCACTCCACAAGAAGCGGTTATCTCAAACAACTCTGATGGAAAAGCTTTACTGACAAGTCTCCGGGCTCGTGACCACAATACCGTTCATTGATCAAACCATTCCAGCGTCTGACACCAACTGGAGAACGAGGAAGACGAAGAGGCACCATGTACCAGGTGGTACAGCTTTACATTCAGCTCCAGACAGTTTTTGGGTGGATTTGACAGTATGTATGATGGGGAAGTTTGCCTGAATATTTTAATCTCTGACAGTATATATGATGGGGAAGTATGTCTGAATATTTTTAGTCTAAAATGAATGACTTGCTTTTTGTGGCTGTAAGGAACAATGTCACAAGATGGACTGTCTTCAGGTGATTCAACGCCATTACCGTTTTACAATTTCAAAGCATTCTGTAGAGAAAAGGGGTGGTTCCCTTCCAGCAGTCCTTGCATTCTTCTTCTTCTGCGTTCGTTCTCAAACTCCTGCTGACTAACAGGATATAAGGATATAGTCCGGAGAATCGAATGTATTGTGTCATGGGGTACAGTTAGGCTCCGACATCTACACCTTTCGACCGGACACATCCGATTTCATCATGTCTACTGAGTCACTTTGACCTTCTAAAATATGGGACAATCAACTTCATCCCCAAACCTCCTCAGTCGCCACATACGACATGAGTTGCGGGTAGCATGGTTACTATAATTTATTCTCCTTTCTGGTTCCGGCAAAACACGGGTGTGTCCAGGCATCTTTGAGGCGGGCTCCATGATAGCTGAGATTATGAGGTAGTGAGTGTTTCAACATCACAGCCAATCCTGCCTAATTGCATTTTACATTTTTAGTGGCCGCAGTAGTATATTAATCCTCTGCCTGACCCATCCACGCCCCTGTATCCTCACAACACTTTCCTATTAGGTCCACCTACTTCTATACGTCAAAGACGCATATTTCCCAATCTTTGCCATGCATATACACCACGATGTCATCGGCATATGATATAATTTTTCCGGAACCTGCGATTTGTCTGAAGTGATTTGTACCGTATATGCGTTCAATAGCAACGGAGACAATGGAGAACCTTGGGGTAGACCCGGGCATATGACCGTTGGTGCCGATACCCAATTACCACACTTCGCAAAGGGTGCCTTTCTCAAGTAGCCTTTCTCTTTCAAATAACCTCTTTCTCAAGTAGCCTTTCTCTTTCAAATAACCTCTTTCTCAAGTAGCCTTTCAAATAACCTTTCTCTGTAGCAAGGCCGCACCAAACCAGTTGACAACATATGGACTGATCTTTTTAAATGTCGTTCAAATGGTTACCTTTTTCTGACTCTCCACCACCCCTACCTAGATGCACTGTGGACCTCTCTTTCCCCCGCAATATTCAATTTTCTTCTTCGTTGTCACTAGTTGGAAATCGCTATGACCACCTGTGGATTAATGTAGCACACTCTGAGAACCAGTCTTTTGTATGTCTACGTTTTCGGATTACTTCAAAACGGTTGGACAAAACATTTATTTTTCGAATGTTTTGTGGAATTCACCGAGAGAAACAATTCTTCTTCTAAATCAGCTTCCCACCATATCCACTATAAATCCACCATATATTTCCAGTTATCTTTACAAACTCCGTAATAGTGATGGTTTTTGTGGGTTTGTCTTCACGGAATAAGCAACATTACCTGCGTAATTCTGTAAATATTGCCGCATAATGAATGTCCATTTTAATTAGAGAGGTAATTAAGCGCAAAATAATTATTGAATTTCTTGTGTCTGCAGACAGAAGATATAATTTCCTGCAGCTTTTTATTATTTTATAACTATTCGTCCGGGTTATGGCTCTCCTGACCTCATAGGATCCGGTTACATAGTAATTAATAACAGAAGAATAACAGGGAAAAAATATAAGACAAGAGTTGTGTTGTTCTGGTAGCAAGAACAAATAAAGCAAACCTAATAACAGGGTTGCCAGATGGTTGGAACTGTTTATGGCCAAATTGTTGGTGTAAAAATGTATAAATTTCAAATTTGTGTATAAAATACAAATTCAAGCTGAATTTTCAAGAATGCTAATTTCCTGCAAGCTTGTAATAGCTCTCTCTTAGTATCAACATGCATTAATTTCACAATGACAAATATGTTACTGTGAATTTACTTTTAGTATTATTAATAGTATTCTGAGAGTCCGAGCTTATCTAAACATGAAAACAATGAGAAAAAAGAATTGTACTTAATAAAACTATACATCTTAATTTTCACTGTGTAGTAACTAAATTTCAGTTAAATAATTCTCTCAACTATTATCATGTGCATTTTGTTATCGTGAAATGTCTGTTCTTAATGTATGCTGTATTAAGTCTACATTAAGTGGAGTTTGGTAGCCTAGTTGACAGTGAGCTTGGTAGCCTAGTTGACAGTGAACTTGGTAGCCTAGTTGACGGTGAGCTTGGTAGCCTAGTTGACGGTGAACTTGGTAGCCTAGTTGTCAGTGAACTTGGTAGCCTAGTTGATAGTGGGCTAGGCAGCCTAGTTGACAATGAACTTGGTAGCCTAGTTGACAGTGAGCTTGGTAGCCTAGTTGATAGTGGGCTAGGCAGCCTAGTTGACAATGCGCTTGGTAGCCTAGTTGATTGTAAGCTAGGCAGCCTAGTTGATTGTACGCTTGGTAGCCTAGATGACTGTAAGCTTGGTAGCCTAATTGATTGTGAGCTTTGTAGCCTAGTTTATTGTGAGATTGGTAGCCTAGTTGATTGTGAGCTTGGTAGCCTAGATGACTGTAAGCTTGGTATCCTAATTAATTGTGAGATTGGTAGCCTAGTTGATTGTGAGATTGGTAGCCTAGTTGACAGTGAGCTTGGCAGCCTAGTTTAAAGTGGGCTTGGTAGCCTAGTTGATTGCGAGATTGGTAGCCTAGTTGATTGTGAGCTTGGCAGCCTAGTTGACAGTGAGCTTGGCAGCCTAGTTGACAGTGAACTTGGTAGCCTAGTTGACAGTGAACTTGGTAGCCTAGTTGATAGTGGGCTAGGCAGCCTAGTTGACAATGCGCTTGGTAGCCTAGTTGATTGTAAGCTAGGCAGCCTAGTTGATTGTACGCTTGGTAGCCTAGATGACTGTAAGCTTGGTAGCCTAATTGATTGTGAGCTTTGTAGCCTAGTTGATTGTAAGCTAGGCAGCCTAGTTGATTGTACGCTTGGTAGCCTAGATGACTGTAAGCTTGGTAGCCTAATTAATTGTGAGATTGGTAGCCTAGTTTATTGTGAGATTGGTAGCCTAGTTGACAGTGAGCTTGGCAGCCTAGTTTAAAGTGGGCTTGGTAGCCTAGTTGATTGTGCGATTGGTAGCCTAGTTGATTGTGAGCTTGGCAGCCTAGTTGACAGTGAGCTTGGCAGCCTAGTTGACAGTGAGCTTGGCAGCCTAGTTGACAGTGGGCTTGGTAGCCTAGTTGATTGTGAGATTGGTAGCCTAGTTGATTGTGAGCTTGGCAGCCTAGTTGACAGTGAGCTTGGTAGCCTAGTTGACAGTGGGCTTGGCAGCCTAGTTGATTGTGAGCTTGGCAGCCTAGTTGACAGTGAGCTTGGCAGCCTAGTTGACAGTGAGCTTGGCAGCCTAGTTGACAGTGGGCTTGGTAGCCTAGTTGATTGTGAGATTGGTAGCCTAGTTGATTGTGAGCTTGGCAGCCTAGTTGACAGTGGGCTTGGTAGCCTAGTTGACAGTGGGCTTGGTAGCCTAGTTGATTGTGAGATTGGTAGCCTAGTTGATAGTGAGCTTGGTAGCCTAGTTGACGGTGAGCTTGGTAGCCTAGTTGATAGTGAGCTTGGTAGCCTAGTTGACGGTGAGCTTGGTAGCCTAGTTGACGGTGAGCTTGGTAGCCTAGTTGACGGTGAGCTTGGTAGCCTAGTTGACGGTGAGCTTGGTAGCCTAGTTGACAGAGATCTTGCTTACTATCACTGGGTTATATCGTGCCAAGTTCGAAACCACGTCCGGATAAACAAAAACCATCTGTGTCGTGACTTCTCGACTGACAGGACCGCTCCTCCAGTCAATCAAGGTGTAAAGGGCCACACCTGATGATGTCCAAGATGGCGACCATGCTAGTCGCGATTTTTTTGTCTCACTGTTTATGTGATTCGATTTTGTGGATTGTGCTAGTTGTGTTGTTTAATTGTGTACTCAAGTGATAAATTGATATGTTTCCGCACTTTAATGTTGCTATTTGCAAGATTCGAGCGTTGACACAGGAGAAACTTGTTTTTTTTTTGTTATTGTCAATCGGATACAAACATCTCATTTGGTGACCTATTCTCGCCGCTGGGGCAGGTTCACTGACCGCGTCAAAATGGTCTGTCCTATTTTTACACGGTGTCAACCTGTTACAGTCGATGTGATATTGGGCGACACACTGTAGCTATTAGGGACACTCACAGTGCTAAGAAATAAGTCAGCTTAGCATTGTTAACAAAGGCTTTGTCTACCTAGGCGTAAAAAGTATGTTTGCGGCGAAATACTCGGAAGAAGTTGGCAGGTAACTCAAAGGGTACATAGGCGCTAACAGCAGAGCTGTGTGGACAGCATAGGGCATAGTTGGACACATAGTACGCTCTGGCCATCCACTGCACCTGATTTTCTTCCAGTTGTCTCGACTTTGTCTTGCCCCTACCAAGATAAAACTCAGGAGAGAGAGAGAGTGGTTGACGATTAGCGTAACTCTTCCACACTATACACCAACTTCAGCGCTAGTCATTTCTCAACCCATTTCTCAACCCATTTCTCAACATCAAATGGCCACATGACGCATAAGCTAGCAAAGGAAGGGAGCTAACCATTCCACCTAATAGTCTATGAAGAGTCATCTTCATCCCCGATGGCAGGTTGCTGCTATGGGAGGTACCTTTATCTTTACCAGGTCTCACTATGTTAGCAAAGCTTTCACTTAGCCTTTCTGAGTATATATTTATATATTTATATATATATAAAGTTTATATAAATTTATATGTATATACCAAGTGACATATTCTTTCCAGAACGATTTCTTCGTCGTGAATACTCTGAAAGTCTCTGTGTCACAGGTAAGCAGGATTGCATTTGCCTGAGACATGTTCATACATTCTTAAAAATCGCTGGCCCATCATCTCCTTGGTCTACATCTTTTTCTCTTTTCTGA
The DNA here is from genome assembly GCA_034231615.1 of Meghimatium bilineatum. Lineage (NCBI taxonomy): Eukaryota > Metazoa > Mollusca > Gastropoda > Stylommatophora > Philomycidae > Meghimatium > Meghimatium bilineatum. Next base: position 39,510,897 of record CM067312.1, read on the forward strand.
CACTCTGCACTCTAGAATCAGTCTTTTCTGACACTCTGCCCTCTAGAATCAGTCTTTTCTGACACTCTGCCCTCTAGAATCAGTCTTTTCTGACACTCTGCCCTCTAGAATCAGTCTTTTCTGACACTCTGCACTCTAGAATCAGTCTTTTCGGACACTCTGCCCTCTAGAATCAGTCTTTCAATACCATCATGTCTCTTTGAGTTTCAAAAATGATGTAGCTTTCTTCTAACGATAGTATTTAGAAGTCACCTTTCATTTAGTTTTAGAAATTCCAACATTACTATATTTATGGTATATTGCTTATATATTACAACAATACTATCGCAAGGAATATACATACTAAAATATACTTACTAAAATATACTTACTACCATGTATAGATTATATTACCACACAATGTACATTGTAGTAAGCAAACACATACTCTACCACACATAAACACTTTATATCGGTGCGTGCTAGAATGCATCTATATATGGCAGAATCTACCACATATAAACACATTCTACCAGACACATACACATTTTACAGCACAGACATTCGACCAAACAAAGACATATCTTACACATTGACACATTCTACCACACATAGACAAAGACCGTGTGACATCAAACATCTTACTTAAATAAAAGCTTCAGTGAGAGAGGAAAATGATTATTGTGGAAATGGCCAACTGTAGCCAGAAAGTGGGAGAACGTCGTTAAGGGATGGAAAAGAACTTATAGGAAAGGTTTATGTAAATCTACTCTCGGTGCCTAAATATTTGATCATCGTCTCTCCAGAAAAACCGTTTACATATTGTCAGACGATAGTAGGTTATAGTGAATCCGAGCTTGTTTCACAAGGAACGCTTCTACAACTATCATATCTGTGTGCGAGCACGTGCGTAAGTGTGTGTGTGTGTGTGTGTGTGTTTATGTTTGCTCTAAGAAATCAACGCTTGTGGGCAAAATCGGAAATATGTATAAGATGATAAATTTATTAAATATGTGTGTGTGTGTGTGAGCGCGCATGAAAGTACGTATGTATGTATATATGTGTGCGCGTGCGTTTGTGTCTGTGTGCGCGCGCTCGTGCGTGTGTGTGTGAGTATGTGTGTGTGTGCTCGCGTACGTGCGTGTATGTGCGCTCGTGCGTGCGTGTGTGAATATGTGAGTGTGTTCCATCTACGACAAGAACTCTTGTGGGCAAGAATGCATGTGTGAGCTGATAAATCACTTTTTATGAGCAGACTAAAAAAATAGACTTCATCTTCAAAGTGCCATTTTCTTCTCAACAGCCCCCTCCCCCACAAAACGACTTGAAACTTATTCATTTCTGAACACAAATCAACCACATACAATAGTATAACTCAGATGTATTTTTTACAGAGAAAATAAATGCTAAACAGTATTCTCAGATGTATTTTTTTACAGAGAAAAGAAATACTAAAACAGTATTCTCAGATGTATGTTACACAGAGAAAAGAAATGCTAAAACAGTATTCTAAGATGTATTTTACACAGAGAAAAGAAATGCTAAAACAGTATTCTAAGATGTATTTTACACAGAGAAAAGAAATGCAATATATTTTCACACAGAACTATTTAAAAATATCTTTCTATTTTCCCCTCTACGTTTCTCGTTTCTCCAGATAGCATATACTTATCAATATTAATTTCAGAAGGCATCTGAAGTTTGATAATCATAAATTGTTTCAGCTGTTCTGTATCAAGTCTATTTCTAATTTTTGTCTTGATTGCATTCATTAAGTAACACATTTCACACAATCAGCATTTGAAGCTTATAAAGTTAGACAGATATCAAGGAGAATATTTAGTTCACTGAATTGTTTTTGTCTTATAAACGATATTAAATCTTGAAAAGTTTTCATTGCTCCAGCTGTTATCTTCTCTACAAAGATAAATTTGAAGTCGGAATACTCTTTGTGTAGTTGCTTACATTACGAATACGGTTGTGATATGTTGTGTTACTGAGGATACTTCAATACGTGTACGGGATGTTCGTTGTTGTTGTTATTGTCGTTGTCTCGATTGGCATGTTCTCAGTGACTTGAGTACACAGTTTGAATGTATTGAAAAAAATCGTTTTTTAGATGCTCTTTGTCAAGTACGGAAAAACCCGTTTACTCTAGCTGCCAGGCGTTTCGGTGCCGTTAGAGCGGATTGGTTCAATTCCAGTTAGTCTCAAGAATTGCTAATTTATCCTCTTGCTTCCTGCTTGAATTTACTTGCTTACAATATGACTGTTCGTCTTTCTTGACAATTAAATTAATACTCTTTATATAATATTGAAAGCTCTGCAAAGCCAAAGGGATTATCTATCTCCAGGTGGAAGCAGATTGGTAACATCCACACATACAGTCAATCGTAGGGATGAGAGCTGCAAGTTTCTGTTCAAGGCCAGATGTTATGACTGAGTCGTACTGAGTCTGTGCTTGTGGAGGATTGTCGTGATGTTATTGATCCATTTCTTTCTCCGTCTTCTCTTGGCTCTATATCAGATGATTGTTTTCAAGAAATTTGACAAATAATCTTTGTCAAAAATACACCAATCTTTTAAATCATTTTCTTGAAATCTTGTGTTCAGGTGATCACAAGTTTGCTGGATAAAACTAAGAATGCCATTAGTATTTACAGCAGTGCACAAAGAAGTCAAATTTAAAATGTATAGTTAGGCGTGCATGTTTCAATGTAATGATGGAACATCCAGTCCCTCTTGAAACCATTACTCCCCTTTAGCTAGTTAGTTAGTTATTCCTCTAGGGCCAAAGACGACACATAGGACGGATGTCATATATTTCCATCTCTCTCAATTTCATTGCAATTTGCTTTAGATTTTCATTACTTCTGATACCGATGGTGAAACGTTCTCTTGTAATAATTCTACGTAAAGTCTCTTGTGGTCTTCCTCTGTGTTACTGGAACGGATTCAAGGATTTATTCTTTAGTTACCTCACCAAAATAATGATAGCTGGCTTTTCGCTTCAATATTTGAATTGATCTATACTAGATACATTTCAATCACAAGCTAAAACTACTTACATAAGTTGCAGACTGTAAGACTATGGTGTTTTTTTTTGTAACTTCGTAGTTCGCACAGGTAATTAGAAATGATTTTGTAATATTGAATCTCAATGTGACATATTTAACTGTTCTGAGCGAGTATCTTGAACTCTTGTATTGTGTTTATTAGCTGCTGGATTTGTCTTGGTGGTCCAAAGCACTCTCTTTTCAGTCTTGGATGTTACCACTTTTGGTTTCTTGATATATATTATGTCTTTGCATCGTATTCCAAACATTTAACCCTGATTCATTATCCCTGAACCAATCACATTCTACTATTTTCGGCTAAATTAGAATAGTCACCCTAGCACTCAACTCATTGGCGGAATCCTCTCACACAACCTCACATAATAAACAGTATGAACATCTCCCTCTCTCTCGGAGCAATCCTCTCAGCAGCAGGGAGGTAATACTCACAGACTCTCAAAGCATGTTGCGCAAGATAGAAATGTTCATGCTAAGTAAAGATTGGTGGGACTTATTGAATAACTCAGTTGTCCAAAGCATTACATGGATATACTACCCTGGTCATGCTGGGGTCAGAGGAAACGAAAGAGCCGACTTATTGGCAGGCAATGCGACAATAGACGGCACATTGCTGAGAAGAGATAAAGCAGACTTAATGAAGGCAGTAATAAATTGATTTCAAGATGAAGATGATGTCAATGAGGTTGAGAACGTACACATACAGAGAATATTAGAAATGGAAGTATCTAGAGGTGAGGGAAGGAAAAGTAAATTTTTTGGAAAGTCCCGAAGATCACACAATCAACACCTCACCGGGACTCTGAGTCTACATACACTGGGATGTCTGCTGGAGCGGAGGGCTGAGCACTTATGGGAATGTCCTGCGTGCTGTGAAGCCAGTTTCTAATCAAGAAGAAGAGAGTCCACCTTTTTCGTGGTCTTCCTATGTATCTTGCTGTTTTCATTTTCATGTCGTATGCTCTTGCCGCTGGCCAATAAGTGTTTATTCTCATTAGATGGCCGAAACACTTCAATCTCTTTTTTTCCCAATATATTTGACCACTGATGTTGTTCCAACAGTACTTGTAATCTCCTCATTTCTCACATGATCTCTTCTTTTTCTTCACAGTTCATAATTTAAGAGTTGCCTTTTTGAATTCTTGTCTCCATTCTGCCGTCGGCTATAAAAATGCTGCCTAGATATCTAAATTCCTGCACTTGTTTCAGTAGTTAATCATTTATTTTATGTTGATAGTATTGAGTTTTCTGCATATTCTGCATTACTTCCATTTTTTTCTGTGTTGATCTTCTTAGGTCACTGATTGATTTTCTAATTTTCGTGAGTTATTGCATAATATCTTGAACAAATTTCTGTGAACACTCAAATTTCCTTCCTATTTGCTAGACCTGTTGTAGATTCATTTTTGAATGAACACTTAAAATATCACAAAATCACACTTTATTCATCCTCCGAATTTATCACTCTGTTTATGTCAACATTTTGGAACTACTACCATTCCAACTTTCTATTAATCTGTCAGATTCCCACAAACACTGTTTGAGTATCCATGCTTATGTTGGTACACCATGACCTTTCATATCAGGGATGCCACTATGTTTAAGTGTAATTAATGAAATCTTGACCTGGTTAGTTTTTGCTCCTAGCGTTCAAAGTCTAAATATCAAATTACTTTTATTGACGTTTAAATGCATTGTTTCGTATGTTATCATGGATCCGTTGGATAAACAGGTATCTTCTTACCATTACAGTTGTTTGAGATATTTTTTCCCTATCATTTAATGGCTAACAGGTAGGTTGTAGAAACAATACAAAATTCAAGAAAAGTGTGTTTTGTTACTAAAGTGTCTCCACACCAGCTTAAACATCACTCTGTACTAATAGTAAAACTGAATCCTAAGCTTCCTTTCTTGAAGACTTGCATTGTCACAAAATATGTCAAATGAAATGCGTATTTTGTGAGAGCTTACATTTGAAGTGGTGCCAGTAATGTGTTTGCTACCCTTAAAGTGTTTCGTGCCCTTAAAGTTATTGGTGCCCTTAAAGTTCTTGGTGCCTTAAGCAAGTGATTTTCATGCTTATTTGGTTAATCCAGGACTGTATTCAATATTAAAGCGGTAAAGGTTCGTTTATAATAATATTTAAACCTATACCCCGTCAGTGTCGTAGGTCGGCCACACTGGGACTTCGAATACAATGTCCTCCAAACACCTCTGTCTTCAGTCATTCGGAGGAGTGTGGAACAATCATGCTCAGACTACTTCTCAATGTTTTCAATTCATTTTTCTTTGCCCGCCTCTTCTCTTTCATCTCTCGACTGTTCCTTGTAAAATAATTTTAGAACGTTAGTCGTGAATTGTTATATGTCCAAGCCAAACAGACTTACGCTGTTTCACAACTGCCAAAAGTGGTTCTTGATAATGTTTTTTTTTTGCAACCAACTGTTAACCGTGACATCTTAAATTCCTACATCATTGCATGTAGAGCCCAACGCCCATTCCGTCACATAAACTACAAAACCTTTCCTCATCATTACCCTTCACATCCAGGAATACCTTCCGCCATATATTAATCAAATCCAGGGGCCAGAAATCCGACTGTCTCTTCTCTCAATGGAGCTCACACTACATTCAATTTCATGGCTGATTGGATGATTTCAGCATTTTCCTGATGTATTTCGGTTTCAGTATTTCCTCGGGGAGTGCTTATTCAATATTTGTAAACCTACTTTTTTCTACAATTTTTAAAAGGAGGCCTCATGTGTACCCATCAATCATTTCAATTGTTTATAAAATAATACGGTATGAATATGTTAACAAAACTAAAAAAAATGGTCAAAGTGAAGGTGTTTGTCACGCGAAGACTGACTCGCAAAGCCGTACATAAGGGGTTTGTTTGAGGCGTTCGAATCCCCTTCTTAGAAAAATGTAACATTATATTTAATACTCAGCAAATCAGATAATTAACCCCTTCCTCCACTCCTTTGATCATCGCAATGTGCCCCACAATAAACGAAAACTATTCACAGCTGAACACATGGAGATGAGGTAAGAGCACATAATAAAGTAAACTTGCTTTACAATCCCGTAGTCGTAACCTTCGATAACAGTTACCATGTTGTTCCGACAGACCAATGTTGTGCTTGAACGTGTTACAACAAAGAAACCTGTCGCAAGCGCCAGAGTTGTGCCCTAATGTTGACGTCTGTTTCAGCGGCATTGGACTCGAGACGTCATCGAGTCGAATGGCTGCTGGAACAGAGGGTGGAGCAGTTATGGGTATGCCCCATGTGCTGTGAGGCCAGTTTTCTAACCAAGAATCAAGAAGAATCAAGAATGGCACGCCTGTACCAGCAATTACTTTAAAATGTCTTTTCCATATAAAATAAAATCATTACTACCTTAAAAACAACATTCGTAACGACTGCTGCGATAAATCCGTTCTATGCAGCAAATAATAAATATGTAAAGTGGTTATGAAATAATGCACTCATGCAAAATGTGCAAACTATTCAGTAATTACGGAGAAAATAGACAAAATCGGTGGACAACTATTTATGAACGCACTATTTTTTATGCACGTGATGAGAAAAGCAAACCATAAACATTCAGTAACCACCGAAAAAAATAAAGAGTTGAAGAGACATAGAAAGACAACGGGAGAAGTTAATGGACGGGTTGGCACACGAGAATGTCACTAACTGAATATATTAACAACACAAGAGACAAAGTTGTAGAGAAACATGATCGCCTACGCCACTCGTCATGCCACTTAATTAATGGAAGGATTGATTTACGGACTCTTGATCATAAATGTAATATAAGTCGCAGTGCAATCCATCCAGTCAATTCTTTCTCCCGCCCGTGTGTTGCCGGGGCCTGAAAGCGGAGCAAAGAATAGCAACACTGTTTACCTTCCACGCATGTCGTAAAAGGCGACTAAGGAGGTTATGGGATGGAGTTGGCTGTCCCATCCCATATAGGGCAAGTGACCCAAAGCCATGCTGAAGTCGGATGTGTCAGGCCGAAAGGCGCAGATATCGCAGCAATGCTGTAAACCATGACACAACGCATTCCGTTCTCCGGACTATATCCTGCTAATCTGCAGGAGTTTGATAACGAACGAAGAAGAAGAAGAAGAATTCTTTCACCACAAATGTTAGAATATTACTTTACGACCAGTTAGTCTATAATTAAATACGGTAGCCCCCTGTGAGAATAGTCAATGCACAATCACCGGACCGGAACACTGAAGAGGAACTATTGCAAAGAACAATATATACATCAGGAAATATATGAAGATAAAGAGAAAAAGAGAGAGAGAGAGAGAGAGAGCGCGCGAAAGAATCATGAATAGGTATGAAGGATAGACAGAACGTGTCTGAAGTAGATATCCAAAAGCGAACATAAAAATGAATAATCCATGGTACTGAGTTCTCACAAATTGTGTTAGTAAGTAGGCTGGAGTGAAAGTCTTCTGACGATCATTTCATTACACTGTTTTTGTTCTTATCAGATTAGTCCCGGCTTTCTAAAGATGGTTCTAACCCCACTGGTCGGAATAAATGTCTCTCTACCAACCGACTAGCAAGAATCCATGTCTCTCTACGACCTACTAGTGTTTATGTAAAACACAAGGTCGATCAACTTAGAACTGTACAATGAATGCATGAACTATCATACTATTGTATGAACAAATACAGATAAAAATATACAACACAGTTTTAGCACTGCAACCTTACGGTCTTTTCAAGAAAATACAAATGAACAAATTAATCTCTGTTCACTGTCAAATGCCTTTTTGAGGTCTACAAATGTTGCGAAAAAGCTCCTTTTTGATGTTCTTGGACTATTTCTTTGAATTTTACGGGTAGCAAAGGTCGTCTCTACTGTTCCGCGATCCACACGTAATCCGCACTGACCTTTAGGTACAAGATGGTATGTCAGTTTTTTAGCATTACACGAGCTAATATTTTGCAAAGATATTTCTCTCTGGTTGTCATAGGAAATTTTTTTCCCTTCTTATTATGCATTATATAGATGGACAATTGAGGCATTTTCAGGTTTTGAAGCAGGTTTCTTGAAACTATCTATTAATCACCTTCACTTAAAACCCTTGTAACTATTTATAGGAAGAGGAACCAAATAGATCATACCATGATCAACAACAGATTCAGAAACATACTACAACAATATGGTATTACAACAACATGGTATTACAACAACAGATTCAGAAACATACAACAAAAACATGGTATTATAACATGTTATTACAACAACATGGTATTACACCAACAGATTCAGAGACATACTACAACAACATGGTATTACAACAACATGGTATTACAACAACATGGTATTACAACAACATGGTATTACAACAACATGGTATTACAACAACATGGTATTACAACAACATGGTATTACAACAACATGGTATTACAACAACATGGTATTACAACAACATGGTATTACAACAACAGATTCAGAGACATACTACAACAACATGGTATTACAACAACATGGTATTACAACAACATGGTATTACAACAACATGGTATTACAACAACATGGTATTACAACAACATGGTATTACAACAACATGGTATTACAACAACATGGTATTACAACAACATGGTATTACAACAACAAATGCAACACGTTTGTCATTAGAAATTAGGCTCCCGTCGACGATTCGTGGAATTTGTGGCTAAGACAAGATAAGACAAGATAGATTTAGAAATAGTGTCAAGAACGCTAAAACATATCCAGGAGGTGATTTCAATTCTGACCATAATCCAGCACTGTGGGAAATACATGTTAAATTTAACAAGATAGAACATGGAAGAGTTCAAGATCAACAGATAAACAAATCCGCACTAAAACAACCAGATATACAACAAAAAATACCTTGTAGATGTAAGTAATAGATATGAACATCTAATGCAAAAATGCATGGAACAGTATAGAAGGGAAAATCGGGAGGAGGAAATAGACAATAAATGAAACAAAGGAATAGTATTCAAACATCAAATGAAAATTTACCAATACAAAAAGCTAAGAAGATACAAATATGTATGACAAATGAGAAAATGCCAGAAAGAAAGCTAAAAATCCCACAAAATATTCAATTATAGACAATGAGAAGTAGCATGTGCAAAACAGCGAAAAATCAATGGCTAGAAACAAAATACAGCGAAATAGAGGAAATTTCAGTACACAAGAAGACAAACATAATGCATAAGAAGATAAGGCAGATCACAAATTAAAAAAAAATCCTATAAATTAAAGGTAAAACGGAAAAATTATATATGATAAAACGGAAGTACTTACAAAATGGATAGATTATGTGACAGAACTGTTTGGTAACCAACGGAACAAAAAACCAACAATGCATAACAATGATAGACTAGTAATACTGAGAGCAGAAGCAGAAACGCAGTAAAATCAACGAAATGTAGAAAGGCCGCAGAGTCCGCCAACATAACAGCAGACATAATAAAAACTATAAGTGAATTTCGTGTGAAAACTATAACACAACTTTGCAACAACTAATATAAAACAGGCCACATACCAAAAGACTAGACATCATCAATATTCATATCACTACCTCAGATACCCAGGGCTTTGGACTGTACAGAATATAGAACAATACATTTAATGAGTCATATAACTAAAATACTACTCAAGATAATAGATGAAATATTTAAAAACAAGATAGACAATAAGGTCGATGAAGAGAAATTCGGTTTTAGGAAACAAAAAGGAACAAGAGAATCTATACTTAGTATCCGACTTTAGTAGCATATCCTATTCAGGACGTAGCTATCAACCCAGCAGTTTTTCGCTGTGATGATTTTCTAGGCAATGAAAATACGTTCAGTAATTTGCCATTGCATTCTCAAAGGTCCGGCTGCACAGTTGACTCTGGTGGGGATCGGACTCGGTACCTTGATCGTCACAGGTACCATTTCGCCACAGAGTCTGACTAGTATCCGACTAGTGATAGATAGATATATAGAAGTCCAGAAAAAGTATTTATTTGCTTCACAGACTACAGCAGGGCTTTGACAGAGTCCAACATGAAAAATTAATAAAATGTCTTCAAGAAAAAGGCATAGATAGAAAAGACACAAGACTGATCAGTAATATATACTGGGAACAAACTGCATCAATAAGGTGTGAAAACAGCTACTCACCATACATAGAAATAAGAAGAGGGGTAAGACAAGGATGCATTTTATCACCACGTCTATTTAATATCTACTCAGAGAATATATTTAAACATATAGAAGGAATGCCATTACTCACGATAAATGGGAAAATAATAAACAACCTGAGATATGCAGATGACACTGTTCTTTTAGCAGAAAGTGAACATGAACTGCATAGACTAATAGATAATCAGCAATGACACAGAAGAACAAGAGCTAAACATAAACATACATGGAGAGAAACTACAACAAGTTGAACACTATCAATATCTTGGATACATAATCACAAATGGCGGAAGATGTGAAACAGAAGTTAAAAGGAGAATAGGAATGGCTAAAAGTACCTTCAATGACATGAAGAAAATATTAACATCTAAACAAATTACAAACAAGTTAAAAATTAGAATTATAAAATGTTACATATATTGTATGTTAATATATGGTTCAGATATATGAACACTAAACAAAACAATTGGAAGACAGAATTGATGCCATTGAAATGTGGATATACAGAAGAACAGAGAAGAAAACAAACAGGGGTTCTAACAACACTTCATATGAAGAAAGAATTATAAATGGAAATAAAGATCAGACAAATAAAATAGTGTACACATTAAAAGACATGACACTTTGTTGAAGACCTTTGTGAGGGTAAAGTCGAAGTGAAGCGAGCAAGAGGTAGGCAAAGATACAAGTGGGAAAGTAACATCACAAGATGGACAGGTTGCAGTCTAGCAGAGTGCATCACCAAAACAAGAGACAGGGGTGTTGGAGGTCTGTTTCAGCCAACCTTCGTTGCGGAGGTGACACTTGATGATGATGATGATGATGAACTATCTATGACTATCCCAAGAACCACTGTGGCGGACTATTACTTAAGAACTTTTGAGATTGACTATTACGTTAAGAACCTTTATGATATATTATCATCTTAGAACCTTTGTGACGGAATATCACTTAAGAACCTTTGTGAAAAACTAGCTATCACTTAAGAACCCTTATGTTGGACTATCACCTAAAATCCCATGTGACGGACTATCACTTAAGAACCCTTGTGATGGACTATCACTTTAAATCCTATGTGACGGACTATCACTTAGTAACCTATGTGACGGACTATCACTTAAAATCACATGTGACGGACTATCACTTAAAATCACATCTGACGGACTATCACTTAAAATCTCATGTGACGGACTATCACTTAAAATCCCATGTGGCGGACTATCACTTAAAATCCCAAGTGACGGACTATCATTTAAAATCCCAAGTGACGGACTATCACTTAAAATCCCATGTGGCGGACTATCACTTAAAATCCCATGTGACGGACTATCACTTAAAATCCCATGTGACGGATCATCATGTTATCACATTACTCGCATCAAGACGCGACAAGACAAGAACGGCTGGGACATCCCTCTAATCCCAGTTCTGAATCATATTTACTTTTCTTTTCCTTATAGTAATGGGCATCGCCTGCTTTCCTTTTCCATAATTACATGCAACGGAACTTTTTTTCATCTCCTCTAATCGAAAGTGAGCGGATTTTTATATCATTTCCCCAACAAGCGAGTTTCAGATTGAAGATTTTTTTTGGTTTTAAAAAAGAGTATTTTGGGTTTTTAAAATTAATCTTTGCATTCATCTTTTATTTTTGAGTCAACGTTTTTTTTTCATTTTTGTTTTTCGCATTATGAGTACGGTATTCAAGTGTCGTATGTGTGCATATAATATCAGGTCTTCTGATGTATATAAACTCTCTATATTCCCATCTTTCATTATATATTCATCCACTCAGAGCACTCGCATGCACCCACACATTCAAGTGTTGACATTCTAACCATTTATATATTTATGTTTATCTACAACCAATTTAAAACGGTTGTGTTCTACAACACACACTCACACACACACACACACACACACATGTGCGCGTGCACACACACACACATACACAGATACACACACGAAATAATTGCAATAATCACTCACTGATGTTAGTTATAAAACATTTCATAGCAGGATGCGAAGCAATCGAAGGATCAACACTTCTGCTGCTGGGAGCGACCCAACTCTAGGAAGCTAGGATAGTGATTCTGCCAAATCTGCTTCACAAGCCCCCTAAGAATCCAAACACATTCCACCTTAAAGCCGTAAAATCCCTGGCGCATCTACAGTTTAAGTCTTCGCTGTGACCGTTGTCCTAGTTTGGAGATATTACCTAACCTTTACAGCGTGATTAGTACAATTTGTATTTAAAATTAAGGTTTATTAATTGAAAAGGCATATTAATTTGGAATTAGTATTTACATTAGGGTTAGAGATACAGGTTAGGGTTAGTTAAAAATTATAAAATAAATTAGTTCTACAAATTATAATTATACATGCGGTTGATGTCGTTTGTGTCGGGAGATGTGACGTCACGACATCCATTAATTTCATTGGTGTTACACGGAAATCCGTGACGTCGGTTAGTTAAAAATGTAAACATTATGTGCTATTTATAACATAGTGAAGACAAACCATAGTTTTACCAAATCCCTTCTATCTCAACTAAAAAACCAAGCTAAACAAACAGTTCTCAAGTAGATTTCAGATCATTCACACACCAGGGAAAAAGAGATAACAGATCAGCTAGGCAAAATTGGCAGAAACTGTCAGCAACAACATATACACTGTATAATATATGGTAGCATGTCCAGAACTGAAGTCCATCATCAAAGCGGAGAGTTTGGAGGAATTTTGTTGTGCAGGTGCCTCCAAAATCAAATTATAAAATCAATCTTTACACCAACATATTGTTACCATTATCCGATGTGGACCACAACAAAGCAACAAAATCAAAAGCTGATATCGAGGGAAAAAAGGTTTCTAATAAGTAGCAAGCGGGACAAGAAGAGATCATATGTGAAATGAAGAGATTATGAAACTGCTGGAACAACATCTGTGGTCACATATACTATTGAAAAAAAAGAAACACAACTTTTTTGGAGTTACTGTTATTCGTCGATTGGACATCATTTAACCTATCGATTGTGTGTATCTGGTCATTATCTTCTCGTGGTGACCTGAATTGTACTAACTTCAATATTCGTGAAGTCATGAAAGATATCAAGGTCACAAATTCGTTCTACCATAAACGGCAATAGCCTAAAAAAGCAGAAAGTCGTTAAGAAATCAAGTTACCGCATCTGTAACCTCTAAATTGTCATGATAGATACGTTTTAGCTATTTTTATTTTATTCTCAGAATGGGAGGGGGTTTGTGATGTCCTTGATAACGCGCTTGTAGTGACATAATCTGCTGTAGAATAGTTTGACCAGCAGTTTAGTTGAAGTGACATAATCTGCTTTATAATAGTTTCACCAGCAGTTTAGTTGAAGTGATAGTTTGACATACAGTTTAGTTGAAGTTACATAATCTGCAATATAATAGTTTCACTTGTAGTTTAGCTGAAGTGACATAATCTGCTGTGTAATAGTTTCACTTTTTAAACACTGGTATTTCTAACTTAGATCTGATTTTGGAGTATCGATATATATATATATATATGCATATACAATGTAAATTACAAATAACGATTGTAAAAACTACATCGCATTAGCAAAAATCCAATGAAATTGAAAAAAATATATAAACATCGCTAATGTTGACCGACGTGTGTTCATACACAGGCTACACAGCGGGAAATACCAACCCTTTGGTCACCTCATTCACACAATGATTCTTTTGCTTCAGGGCCTGTTATCGAGAAGTCTATGAGGTCAAATACATTCAGATTTCTCAGAATGAACATGGAAAACTAAAATAGAATATTTTATTTTTTAAACATAACTCCTCCTCACTTCTGATCAATGCTTGTCAAATCTTGTCAATTTAAAAAAAAATACACCGTCTCAATTTTCAAGTGTTGAGTGTTCTTTATTTCTTTTTATGTCTCACCGATTCCAGCTTTTTGTCTTCTTCCTTCAATAACGATGTTTGGAAAAGGAGTAATTGACTTGGAAGGATCTCTAAAGATGAAAGAAGTAACTCTTTTCTGAACCAACATTTTAATGTTTTTATTCCGATTGGTTGCTTGAACAGACAAATGTCGCTGGTGGCTATGTGACCGTCCTTAACTCCATCTGAGTAGGAGGTTATTTCTCCAAATATTGCACACTTCAGAGAGTTGGAACCTTCTGGGTTATGAAGTAAAGCTCCGTAGAAACTTCCACAATTCCCAAAAAGATTCCAGAGCTCTATTGTTTGTAATTTCTGGGTATCAACCCAAATTAATTTACAAACATCTAGCACCTCCCACCACATATCACACATCTAGTCGCATAAATATCGGATATCTAGCAACACACATATCACACGTCTAGTCACCCACAAACCAAACATCTAGCCGCCCACATATCACACATCTAGTCACCCACATATCACACATCTAGCCGCCCACATACCAAACATCTAGCCGCCCACATACCAAACATTTAGCCGCCCACATATCACACATCTAGCCGCCCACATATCACACATCTAGCTGATGATATAACACACATCTAGCCGCCCACATAACAAACATCTAGCCACCCACATATCAAACATTAGCCGCCAACATATCAAACATCTAGTCGCCCACATATCACACATCTAGCTGCCGATATAACAAACGTCTAGCCGCCTACATACCAAGCATCAGCATCCCACATATCACACATATAGATGCCGACATAACACACATCTAGCCGCCCACATACCAAACATCTAGCCGCCTACATACTAAACATCTAGACGCCCACATATCACACATCTAGCTGCCGACATAACACACATATAGCCGCATACATATCACACATCTAGCTGCCAATATAACAAACGTATAGCCGCCCACATACCAAGCATCTAGCAGCCCACATATCACACATCTAGCCGCCCACATACCAAACATCTAGCAGCCCACATATCACACATCTAGCTGCTGACATAACAAACATCTAGCAGCCACATATCACACATCTAGCCGCCCACATAATAAACGTCTAGCCGACCACAAATAAAACATCATAATCCACATATCACACATCTAGCTGCTGACATAACAAACATCTAGCAGCCCACATATCACACATCTAGCTGCTGACATAACAAACATCTAGCAGCCCACATATCACACATCTAGCTGCTGACATAACAAACATCTAGCCGCCCACATATCACGCATCTAGCCGCCCACATATCACACATCTAGCTGCTGACATAACAAACATCTAGCAGCCCACATATCACACATCTAGCTGCCCAGATATCACACATCTAGCCGCCCACATACCAAACATCTAGCCGCCCACATACCAAGCATCTAGCAGCCCACATATCACACATCTAGCTGCTGACATAACAAACATCTAGCCGCCCACATATCACACATCTAGCCGCCCACATATCACACATCTAGCCGCCCACATAACAAACATCTAGCTGCCCACATAACAAACATCTAGCTGCCCACATAACAAACATCTAGCTGCCCACATAACAAACATCTAGCTGCCCACATATCACACATCTAGCCGCCCACATATCACACATCTAGCCGCCCACATAACAAACATCTAGCTGCCCACATAACAAACATCTAGCTGCCCACATAACAAACATCTAGCTGCCCACATATCAAACTTCTAGCCGTCCATGTACCACACATCTAGTCGCCCACATATCACACATCCAGCAGCCCACATATAAAAAAATTAGCAGCCCACATATCAAGAAATTAGCAGCCCACACATCTAGTTGCCCACACATCTATTCGCCCACACATCTAGTCGCCCACACATCCAGCGAATATACAACTTCCTAATGTCAACAAGATTCTAATATCCAGCATGTGCTGATCATCATCATGTGACATATTCTTTTCTGAGAACGTGGTCTTCCTTATGAATTCTCTGAACACTCCGCGATTCTGGGCGGGTTGATCTGACGCAGCTAGAAACATGTTTAAACAATCCAATATATCGCTGCGCAATGATCGTCTTGGACGCCCTCTTCCCATGTTGCCGTTGACTATACCGTCAGTTATTAATCTTTCCATGTCGTTATGCGGGCTTATATGGCCACAAAAAACTCAACACTCTTGTTATAATGTTTCTAAGTAACCATCTCTCTTCGTCGTTTATTAATCGTAACACTTCTTGATTTGTCTTATTAGCTGTCCATGGTATACGTAATATTCTTCTGTAGCATCTCAATTCGAAAGCAGCAATTCTCTTTACATGTGGTGACGTAATGCACGCTGTAAGAGCAATACTTTTCGTGAGTAGAAAATTACTTCTCAGAGTATTACACACCGTTGAGAGTTAGATATGGAGAATTTGATGTGGAGAATTAGATGTGGAGAATTAGATGTGGAGAGTTTGATGTGGAGAATTAGATATGTAGAGTTTGATATAAAGAGTTAGATGTGAAGAGTTAGATATGGTGTCAGATACAGAGGGTTATATAAAGAAAAAAACAAGGAGAAACAAAGAAAAAAAATCTTAAGATTGTTTTACATGTGGGTTTAGCTACCCATGTCTTCCCTCCCCTATTTTATCTCCATGAGCCCGGCTTCAATCTCCCACCCTCTTCCTGCTTTATCGGGCCTAATTTTCAGCACCTCCCCCACCCCACATCTTTTATGTTATCGATTTCATTGCATATATCTTTCAGACGCATGTTTTTACAATTCTTACTATCGGCTTAAGCTGCAATATTGATCATATCTAAATATTGGGTTGACATCTTGAGTCGTGGTGGTTTGGGTACGATGATAGCAGCTTATCGGTTGTATATGCTCGACAGGGACTTTGACTATAGACATTGGTTACCATGCATCGCCTACAAGCGTTTTTCAACAAAGGATGACATTACTCTCTATTACAGTTACTACATCGTACACAGAAGCCAACATGCAGTAAGAGAAATTCATAATAACGGATTTAGAAGTACAATTGATTTATTATCGACATGAACATAGCTGAATCTGTCAATTAAATATATTCCTCAACACAGTACATGATCCGCACAAAGAAATTGTATTGTAGTTTTGAAGTTCCGTCGACGGTCGTTGTTTCTCTTATATAATGGCCAGTGTAAAATGGCAGTGTAGACCCCTACATTGCGAACAATACCCATCAAATATATCCGTCGTGTGGTTGATTCACTTAAATTACATGAATGTGACTTCGGTTTCTGAAACATATCATATTCAACGGTACACGGTCTAAAAAGGTACCTTGTGTTTGTGTCTTCGTTTCATCTGTCGTTATGCTTCATTGCGAAACTTCATCACGAAACTTCTGCTACCTAGGCCTACAATGACTCCAGAATATGAGCCCCCAATACGTTTACGGACACTTACGACTGTCCGACATTAGTCCATGTGTGATTCAAAACACAGTGCATGCAGCATCTGGTTTGCTTCCTTCATTATGACTACTGATTCTACCACACTCCCTTCTTCCTTCCACTACATGTACTCGGCCCCTACCTCCCACCTTCGTTTACTTCAGGCAAAGCTTGTTACATAGTAATGCAATTTAGTTTTTTAAATCACTGAAAAGACACATAATAATACACATAATTTGACGTTTCGACAACAAGGCCGCTATCAATACTACATAGGCCTACAGAACAAAAACGACAAGTAAGGACGGCACATACTAGAAGGTGAGAGGTGAAATAACACAAACTGAAAATAGACACACAAAAAACATACCCAACTATCAGTGAAGTAGGACAAACAGAGAAATGATGGAGCAACATTTTATCATCCATACGACTGACGGGCATTGATCTCAGAACAATAGGGATCTTTACTGCAACAAGCAGTCTAACGATGGAAGTATTTGCCGTAACGCAGGCACTTAACTGGCTGGAATCGCAAGCCTATTCCCATTGGTGCATACTAACCGACTCAATAATATGATTCAGAAATTACACGCAGCAGATGTACGTATGGAATGGTTGGATTCCTTAGAGAAAGCTAAAATGTATGCCTCACAGCGAAAAATCTCTCTTATCTCTGTCCCCGAACACGCGGATATGAAGGGAAACGAATGGACCTACAAATTAGTTAGACTCGCCGTCATGACAAATGTTCAGTCTATGGACTCACCAAACATACTCAGTGCTCTTCGTGTGTATGCACGACAAGAGAATTTTGAGATACATGAGCATACGTCAATATCAAGAATGCGATTTGGAAGTGAGGATAGACCGCAGAGAACACTTCTAGTGCGTTTCAAAGTAGTTGCCGACACATTTCCTTTAATATCTCAATAATCAAGAAACGGGATTTAATGAGATTTTGCATAGCAGTTTAAATATTGAACGACATAAGGAATTTTTAAATGTTATTTCACCAGATGTTGTCATTTGCACGACGTGGCGGTATATTCCTGTGATATTTCTGAATGTGTGACTACCAAAGTTACAGATGAAATTAATTAGACAGTAATTTCTCAAAATAAATTACGAGGCTTATCTGCGGCACAGACGTAACGGACATTGTCAGGATTTGCTATAGAACTGTTTCACCTAAATAACTGTATTTGTAAATGCACAAGGAAATGATCTTTGAAGATCAATTGTGTGCATGTTTCACGAAAGTGCTTACCTTTAATGTACTTTATTCTTTATCAGAAACAATCATCAAGACACTGGGGGTATTCCCATAAATGCCCTGCTCTCTATTCCCTCAGCAATCGCAAGATGAATAAACTCAGTGTCCCAGTCAGCCGTAGGTTAGACGTTCTTCGATCTCTTCCAGATAATGAGGATAGTTTTCTCTCCCTTGACCAAGTTCATGACCTACCTCTATTGATGTGATTTCTTTTACAATATTTTAATGTTTGGTGTAACGGATGGTGTATGTTGTTGGCGACTTATAAATATTTCTTGACCTGTGTAATTTTGTGTCTTATTTTTGATACTAGATATATTTAACAGAAACCTTATGGTTACTATATTTGATGCATTCAGAAATTAAACATGGCCTCTTCAACACAGAAATTGAAATACGTTTGATACATCAAGTTGTGTCAAATTCACTTTCAGAATCTGAGGACAGTGAAATATCTATTATTATTTTTCGCTGGGTAAACGACAGGCCATCATTTTTCCAATATTCCTCTTCTTCCTTTAATTACATTTCATCCAATAATCTTTATATTTGACATGGCAACATATGCAAGTGTTTTAGTATCGCATAACTTAAAGGATTAATCTTCATCACCGATTTGGCCTTTCATTTTTTCCAAAATAAATTATATTGGTTTAAAATGGGAGTTATACGGTGGCAACCTTATACACATGAGGCGATACTGATGAACTATTTTATCTATACGAAATGTCTGCTCCATATATGTCTGCTTAGCAACGGATAGCAACTCTGGTTTCAGAGACATTTCATTATATGGCATGTTGTTCTGTGTGAACCACATTTTAATTGTGTCTTTAGTACTGAAAGATGATAGTACTATATCCTCCTTTGACACGGCGTTATGATAAGATTTACTGTCCATTACGAGACAAGACCGTCTATCTAATACAGAAAAAAAAAGTTTTCTCAATCCAATTTCGAAATATAAGGCCGTTTATTTGTGTGTGGTAATCTCTAGTGTTGGTTGACATGGAAGTAAAAACTAGTTCCGCATTTGGCAATAAACCATTGTTTCTGCTACTAACCTGTGCAATTATCAAATGGATTCCCTGGTTGCTAGGCACATATTCCTTGATTGCTCCATCAAAAGACTGACGGACACCTTCATTCGTCTGATATGAGTTGATCCATGTGTCATCTAAACACCCAACATCATAACCATCTGCATGCATTTGTCTGACTTCACGTAAATATTTCCTTCTAAGAGCTACGATACGTGGTTATTCACAAATCATGATTCTTCCTCCTACATATTTTCGAAAAGTGAATCCTGCTACTCCTCGTACAGCCTTCCACTGTGTGATTTTTGATACATCAATGCCGTAAATTTTTTTTTTTAAGTTACAACTTCAGTTTTTTTTAAATGTTACATTCACTATCTACAAATGAATCTTCTAATAACATCTTTGTTAAAATTGTAAAAAATAGTCCTACTACTTGCCGTTCTTCCTCGACTTAAACATTTGTGCTCACTATCTGTACGCGTATTTAAATTCAAAATTTTCAATAAGCCTACTGTTTCTCGGATTATTAATAAAGTAATACAGCTGTCCACGCTCAAACTCCCGAAATAAATGTTTATAAACTTTCACAGCAATATTCTGAAGTGTTGCTAGTTTTAAAACTAATTTTTGATAAATATAAACTATTAATTTAATGATACAACGCCTCTGGAAAGAAAAAAATACACAAGTCCTTCAATGACCTAGATCGACACAGTTGACTCAAATTTACGTTAAAATCGTGCGCAACGTTCAAATCGAGACAAACAGGTTTAATTGTATTCCAAATTTCATACCAACAGGTCATGTACGGTAGGTTTCTTCATTATTTGTAACATACAAACATCTTTAGTGTATGTGTGGGCATACATTATATAGAGAAATTATACATTGTTGGTTCAATTGTGCTGTACATATTTCTACATTATGTCGTTACGTTCTTAAAACACTCATTGCATTTCCTTATCCGAAATTTATCATGAGAACTTATATACATCTAAGAACAATTTAACAAAGAGGATACGCTAAAAAATAAATTAGAGAAATATATTTAGAGAGAAAGAGAGAGAGAACGTTGCTGTGAAACAGAGTTCTGTTAGACAGTTTAAATAAGAAGAACCTCTTAGGTGGATTACGTACCCGACATCCGCGAACGTAATTCAAATGTCACTACATCTGAGTTTTAATCATTAGAAACAGTGGAGGTAGCTTTTATTTTAACCCATTCACCACGATCTGTGAGATAACAGAGCTCAGGGTAATCCAGCAATGCCAATGTCATGAAATATTAGGCTTCTTATAACAGTTGACTTAAACGATTATTGAGCGACCATGTATTAACTTTCTTGTATCTGTTTTAAGCACAATAAGCGATGCTCAATCAGCTCTATTATTTATTAAAATATTCTTTTGATGTTATAACATTCTTGACCTATATTATACATGTCAAACTCTTTTATCTTTTGTCAGAATATGTCCCTTGTGCATTAACATCTCTGTCTCTCTCTCTCTCTCTATTTCTCCATATATATATATATATATCGTTTGCAAGGTCTGCCCCTGCTAAAATAGTTGAACAGTCATACGAGCTAAAATAGTTGAACATTTATATTAGCTGAAATTATCGAGGTGGACGAGGATAGTGTTTCTTGTTATCATCAACTGTATCACGTGACGTCTCCGCATTGAAGGTTGACTGCAATGACATTCTTACATTCTCTATCTCTTGCCTTGTTAGTGCACTCTGTCAGACTCAATTCTGCCCATCTCCTGTCCATCTTCTATCCATCTCATGTCCATCTCTTATCCATCTGCCAATCTGCTATCCATCTCCTGCCCATTTGCTGTCCATCTCCTGTCCATCTCCTGCACATAAGCTATCCATCTCCTATCCAGTTCCTGCCAATTTGCTATCCATCTCCTATCCAGTTCCTGCCAATTTGCTATCCATCTCCTGCCCATTTGCTATCCATCTCCTGTCCATCTCCTATCCATCTCCTGCCCATTTGCTATCCATCTCCTGTCCATCTCCTATCCACCTCCTGCGCATTTGCTATCCATCTCCTACCCATTTGCTATCCATCTCATGCCCATTTGCTATCCATCTTCTGTCCATCTCCTGTCCATCTCCTGTCCATCTCCTGTCCATCTCTTATCCATCTCCTGCACATGTTATCCATCTCCTATCTATCTCCTATATATCTATCTCCTGTCCATCTCCTATCCATCTCCAGCATATATGCTATCAATCTCCTATCCATCTCCTGCACATATGTTATCTATCTCCTGTCTATCTCGTCTGCCCCACTAGAATATCTGTCTTCTTTATCATTTATCACAGCCCCCCTCCCAATCTACCTTCAAGTAAGTCTTAATCAAGGTGACATATCTTTTGATGTTCTCAATATGTTATTTGTTTAATTATTTTTTAATATTTCCAGGTTGTCGGAACCTCTTTATTTGTTTTCTTTCAATGAGTTTTTCCCGATTCTATATACCCACACCTCAAAGGCATCAGTTCTAAGTTTATTTTTTATTAACAATGTTTCTGAACCATACATTAATGTATAATAGATGCAGCATGTTATAATGTTAATGTTTAGTTTGTGATTTGTTTAGATGTTCATAGTTTCTCATCATACAAATATGCTTGAAATATATATTATTTTCTTATTAAAGATTTTTTTCTCCAACTGTAATATATTTGGATGTCAATTTAGAAATGGAAGATTTATGAGCTTACCGGATAGGCGAGTGTGTTTAAGTGGATGTATTAGCTGTTAAGCGCAGATACGGAGTCACTTTCCAATTTCATCACTGTAACAGAATCACTATAGAAATTTGTGTGTTTTTTAATTACACTAAAAGGCGACACAGAATGAGAGTAAATAAGACATTTAACCTCAACCTTTTTGACACCATTCTCCCATTTCACCATAAGAGAAATTGTCATTCCACCTCAAATGAAATGCATTTAGAATTTTGATAGTCTTTCTTGTCATTAGTATTACATAGGACATTGTGTGGCACAGAAATTTGTGTGCCAAATGTGTGGCACAGAAATGGCATTAACTTACATGCTAAGCTGACAATTTACAGAGTAGTGGTACTTCCATTGCTGTTATACGCAAGTGAAGCATGGGCTGTGTATAGACGTCATATAAAAAAACTCAATCACTTTCACACAACTTGTCTCACAAAAGTTGTGAACATCAGATGGCGAGACAATATTTCAGATACCACTGTCATTGACAGATCTGGCATCCCTAGCATTGACACTATCCTGATGCAGACACAGATTCGTTGGGCAGGTTATTTGGTACGCGTGCCAGACCACCGCCTGCCAAAGATACTTCTCTATGGTGAACTGGACAAGGGTGCGCGATCTCAAGGTGGCCACAAGAAGCGCTACACGGACACGTTAAAGACCTCACTGAAGCCTTTGAAATAGACCAAGATACATGGGAAGAACTTGCACAAAATAGATCTACATGGCGCTCTACAGTAAAAAATAAAAAGATCGCATCATTTTGTGAAAAGAGGAGAAATGCAGCTCAGCAGCGGAGAGTACCTAGAAATTCACGGATAGAACAAAATCCTTCTACAGTGGTCATTCCATGTCCGAACTATCAAAGGACACTGCAGCTCGAGGAGGGCTTATTATCCATCAACGAACTATTAGGCATGGGCTTCAATCAATCAATCAATAAACCCATAACCCTTCAGGGTCGTAGGGGTACCACATTGGATGCTTCAGCACACAGAATCATCCAGCTAATTATATCCTCAGCGATGCGGATGAGTGTGGAAATATCTTGCCCTGTCCATTCCTTGATGTTGTCTGTCCATGTCTTTATTTTCCCTCCTCTGCTTCTTCCACCTTCGACAGTTCCCTGCAGTATTGTTTTTGACAAGGAATCGTGCCTGCATACATGTCCGAACCATGCTAGTTTTCGTCGTTTCACTATTGAAAGCAATGGCCCATGGACACCTGCATACATCTCTACTTTATTTCTTACGTACACATTGGTTTTATGTTCCCTATAGGAAATTCGTAGAATTCTTCTGTAGCATTTATACTCGAAAGCCTGTAATCTTCTCTCCATGTCCGCAGTGAGTGTCCAACTCTCACAACCATACAACACAACAGAAAGCACCAGCGACTTATACAGTTTGATTTTCACTCCAACACTGATGTTGCTTTTCCAAATCACAGTTAGCCTTGACAAGGAAGCTAAAGCCATCTCCAGCCTTATTTTTAGTTCTGCTTTGCATTTACCATCGCTGCATATACTGGATCCGAGGTATTTGAAGGTATTCACCTCCTCAAGCTTATGTCCATTCATCATGATATTAGTCTGGTTTTCTGTGTCTCTGCTGTTTACCAAGATTTTGCTCTTATCTGTATTGATTTCCATTCCGTACTTGCTGGTAACTTTTTCCAACTTTGATGTTAATTCTTGAAATGATTGTTCTGACCCAGCTATAAGATCAATATCATCAGCGAAACGCAAGTTGCAAATAGGGCGACCACCGATCGATATAGACGTGTTGTAGTCATGTGATGTCTCTTGTATGATGTGCTCTAAGTACATGTTAAAAAGTACTGGGGACATTATGCATCCCTGTCGACCTCCCACAGGCATGGGCTTAATTCTAACTGAATATTCAAAGATGGATAACACGAATAGTCATCATCACTTGTGATGAACGAAAACACATTACATTGCAATAATATAAGAGATTATATATTGTAACATTTACAGTATTCTTCTTGTTCTCTCTTTGAATTAAAATATGTCTACCTCCGTAATTTTGCCTCTTTAATAAACTTAATTGTTCTTTGCAGATTATATTTAAAAGTGTCTGGTATATTTCTTTCACAGATCGTTTACTTATAAGTGTTTAGTATAAGTAGTCCACAGATTGTATTCTTATAAGTGTTCTGGTATGTATAGTTTCAAGATTGTATACTTATAAGTGTTCTGGTATGTAAAGTTACAAGCTTGTATACTTATAAGTGTTCTGGTATGTAAAGTTACAAGCTTGTATACTTATAAGTGTTCTGGTATGTAAAGTTACAAGCTTGTATACTTATAAGTGTTCTGGTATGTATAGTTCCAAGAAGTCATACTTATAAGTGTTCTGGTATGTGTAGCTCCAAGATTGTATACTTATAAGTGTTCTGGTATGTGTAGCTCCAAGATTGTATACTTATAAGTGTCTGGTATGTATAGTTCCAAGATTGTATACTTATAAGTGTTCTGGTATGTGTGACTCCAAGATTATATACTTATAAGTGACGGAGGCGGTTTGGTGTTGGTGTAATCAATACTAAAGGAGCTGGTTGCATGAACCAGTTTGAGTAACACTGATGTAGATCAATTTAGTCAACTGGAATTGCTTATCTCAGTGTGGCAATCCATTTTCAATTAAATGGATTCTCCAGTCACCCAGATATGTCGAGAAATAAATCATAATCGTGGCTTGTGCTACTGAGCAATTATTATACATCAAGAAGTTTCAGCTTGCGAGGTTTAAACTCTCTGAAAATAATACAATCGATTTGGCGGTACTCTGAATGCAAATGCTGATTGTTTTCATTAATTACCCGACATCATTTGAAGTTAGTACACTAATGGGAAAGGAACAGACTCTATAATCTTCGGACATTAAAGGAGATATGAATCACTGGTGGAGTTCCTAAGAAAATAGAAAATATCTATCAAATAAGTACTGATCCGGACATTTACGACTTGATTTACTTGTCTAGAATCGTTACTGTCTGCACTAGCTCGCGTGCACACACCGAATAACGTCGAGAATGCGCATGTCCCAGATTCAGCGACTC
Organism: Meghimatium bilineatum; assembly: GCA_034231615.1. Taxonomy (NCBI): domain Eukaryota; kingdom Metazoa; phylum Mollusca; class Gastropoda; order Stylommatophora; family Philomycidae; genus Meghimatium; species Meghimatium bilineatum. The sequence goes on from CM067312.1 coordinate 39,536,711, forward strand.
AAGTCTCGTGAGCAGACAATTTGTCTCTCAAGAGCAGCTCTTTTCTTGTGTAGCTCTCGTGCAAGGTGTCCATGTTTGTGTGGATTTAAATACCGAGAAAGTGTTTTAAATAAAGATGGTTCGTATTTTCATACTTGCCCTAAGCACTGTTATGTAATTAAAACGTGTTTAGACGGATGACCTTCGTTGCTATAGGAACACTTCGTTTTCTTTCTAAACATTTTCCTGGAATATAATTTTTAAATATTTTGGTGGAGTATTTTTTAGTCTCAACTTTTAATGTTCTGTTTGTGTTAAAATAATCATTACATTTAAAATTGGTAGCGTACTCTATTCAGGACGTCGCTATCAAACCATCATTTTTTTGGCTGTAATACTAAGCAGTATAAATACGCTGAGTAGTTTGTCATTGTTTTCTGAAGGGCCAGGATACTCAAATGCCTGTAGCAATGATCGAACTCGGTACCTTGGCCGCCACAGACGCGCTCTTTACCACTTCGCCACAGAGCCGGACCAAAAACATATGAAAAAGAATTGGGATGTTGTTTGTTGAAATTTATCTTCAATAATATGTAAAATGTGGAAATATAATAAAATATGAGTACAGTGTCACTTCTAAATTCGGTACATCATTTCAATTGTGAGAAGTCCATGTCTTGAACACTTCTCGTTAGCCGTGGGTTTCTATTTACAAGTGCCATTTAAATAATCTAGGACTGAGTTTCCGGTGGAACGATCGTGAAACGTTCGAGAACATAGCTCAGTCTCATTTTATATATTTAAAACTATTTTGATTGGAAATTGAGAAAGCAATCAATGGCATGCAAGCATCATGGTGCCTTATAGGGTAGCAACTAGAAGGCAGAACCAGGAACCAACCAATTATCATTACGACAAGGAATGTCTAACAAAGCAGAAATTATTTTAATGACAAAGACAATCAATATTGTGGTAGCACTCTGCTTAGTAAAGCAGAAACTCGATCAAAGACAAATGAAGCAGTTAGTGGTTATCATCACGCCTAATGATGTCTAGTCGGTCAACAATTTTACCAAAGACAAATGAAGCAAAATAGCCATCATATCAAGTAGCGTGTAGTGCGGCATAAACTTGACCAGATGCGGAGGAAGAAATAAATGGACATACGACTCGGAAGCGTCTAGTTGGTCATAAACTTTGACCACAGAATATTGAATTATCTAATAACTTTTGTCTGGTGGCGTCTAGTAAATTAGAACCTTGACGATAGACGAAGAAAATAATCAATAGTTATCAGGACTGGTGGAGTCTAGTAGGTCTGAAACTTGACGGCTGAGGACTGTAATTAATAGTAATCATGCCTGGCGACGTATAGTAGGTCTGAAACTTGACGGCTGAAGGTTGTAATGAATACTAAACCCTATGCATTGCGACGTCTAGTAGATCTGAAACCTGACCAGGGATGGTTGCAATGAATACTAACCATGCCTGGCGACATCAAAGTATGTCGGACACTTGACCACAGATAAAGAAAACAATATTCATCTGACATGCTGGCGCCTAGAAGGTCAGAAATCTGACTACATAAGGTTGCTATGAATATTAACAAAGCCTGGTCACGTCTAGTTCGTTTGAAACGTATCAGAGAAAGCAATAAATGGTCTTATTCCAGGTAATGCTTCTACTAGAGACCGATAATGCAAGCAATGGTTCTGATGCCAAAGAATTTTACTTATGGCAAATTTTAAACAGCAACTAATGATGCTATCAATGGCTACTTTGATTGGTTGAATAATTGAAATTAACACTAAACCTGTAACGATATTGATGTTTCTGATGCAATCAATGGCTACTATGATTGGTTGAATAATTGAAATTAACACTAAACCTGTAATGTTGTTGATGTTTCTACCACAGTTTAAATGTTTGACATAGAATATGTGGACTTAATGCACGAAGATTGTTCGACCAATGGGTCTGCTTTAATCTGACTACTCCACTCTCAGACCTGTCCAGCATTTGCAGAACATGATGTAAGTAAAACTTTGATTCCCGAAACTCTGTGATGTGTTAGGGCCAGTTTTTTGTCAATTATATTGTCCCGATGACTCATAGGCAATCTATCTTCACAGGTGACACAGTATAACGTTTTCCGTTTTTGCATTGGTCAATGTGCGTTGACAGTCAAAGAAAATAACGGGAAAGTCAAATAGTGTCACTTTTGAAGGTTAATCCGATGAGTTCATACGACTGCATAAACGGCGAGGCACTCAGGGTACACACTTACCAAACATATGATAGTAAAAGGCATATAACGGAATTCGTATGAATGACATTAATGGTGTTAGTTTTCTAAATATTGATCTAAAGTTTGAGAAATAATTGATGAAGATCATATATGAGATGTATTTTTGTTCTGTATTTATCTTTTTATTTTTTCCCATTCTCATAAAAATCGAATCAGTGTGTATTGCGGAGTTCTCAACCTGGAGTTCGCGTAGTGACATGTGGGGGGGGGGGGGTGGGGGAAGGAGGGTGTTCGCGTAATGTCAGTTGGACGGTGTTCGCGTAATGTCAGTTGGACGGTGTTCGCGTAATGACATCGGTGGTGTTCGAGTAATGACATATGGGCAGTGCTCGTGTAGTGGCATGTGAGCTGTCTTCGCCACCTGAATAGGTTAATAACTAAACTCGCAGATAAGGGAAGTTTCGGGGGTTCAAACACATCCAGCAAATCAGAAAATCATTTTTTAGTACTAGAAATGCAGCCAACAGATGGGTAAAATATCTATTCGTTATTAGCGATTTTTTGCATAAAAAAGGTCATCAAGTTTATCATCAAAAAAGAGAGGATTACACAATAAAGCGGGCGAATGACCTTTTTTATCTTTCATTTTTTGTAGCTAAAAACCTCCCACTTTACCAGTATTGTAGCGTGACATTTTAGAGGGGACGCCGAATTGGGGACAAAAAAATAACAGCTTATGGCTTATGTACAGATGTTTAAGATATAGCTTATCAGTTTGTAATTCTCAGAAAACGCGTCATCATAAATTATTTCTAAGCCTTCGATTACTTTGAAACCAACGATTTACACCAGCGTGGTAGATATTTAAAGATCAATAGCTTTTCCGGCTTGTACTTTACCAGGCACTACGTGACGACTTTTTTTTTTCCTATTATCATTATCTTTTTTTTTGGACGCCAAATTTACATTGCAGATATACAGTTTGTATGGACATTTCGAGTTTCTGTTTGAAACTGCAAGAACGGATAGTTGTCTCTCGAGGGCAGAAAACTGTCAATTAACGAATAAACCAGCTATCATTTTTGGGTAATATTTATAGAAATAAATATTAATTTATATGGGCTATATGCGTTGGTTATAGGGAAAGCCGAGCGTTTTGGTGTCTATTGACTGCTCTTTACCGAAAACATTCTGTATATTAAGAGTTAAATAATTTCATTTTACAGTGTCGGAGTAGACTAGAATGGACTGGGGCGATTTTTCAGTTTTAGCTGTCTGTTAACTGACGTGTGCTGGTTGTCTGTGGATATTCACGGATAATGGATACGGGGATGCTTGAATGGTAGTCTGAAGGTCTGTTTGTTGGATGCTGGTAGGTGTGAGTGACGATGTATCTAGATATTTTTCAATATGGCTGTATGTGTGCGAGATATATTATATTCTTCAATTTCGTTGCGTTTCTATGGTAATACCATACCTGTTTTGAAAGTAGAGTTTGACGGAGATTACATTTTATTTTGGGACTTATACTACTTGATTCTCACTAGGAAATATATGGTTCCTCAATCAGAGATGATCAAGTGTTGACTGTCTGAGATCTATAAGCAAATAATCATGAGTCGTAGATGTTGCGTCTTTAAAGCTTTCTTGCATGTAGCTACTACGTCAGGTATAATTTGCTTAGTCAAATGCATAATATGTGACCCGTCACCTGGGTTATTGAAAAGCATAATGTAGTGAGAATTAAGGTTAATGATTCTTTGATCTGTGTTTATTATTTTTTTTTCAAATATATTCTGCACGTTATACAGGACATTAGGTTCCGATAATGACTTCCTTTAGTGAGCAATTTAGTAACTCGATCATCTGGCTCACTCATCAAATCATCAATCACTACCAATCTTTTCTTATCACCCATCCATTGTTTACGCCTGGCAGACCTTCGATAAATTGAATACCAGGCATGTTTTCATATGTAGACTGCCACTCACCATAACACCAGATAATTTCATCTGGAATGGAGTCCACAAAGTCTCTCACATGTTTTAAAATCTCTTGTACAAAAAGCGTTTTTCCACTCCCAGTCGGGCCTGTGATATAGCCGTAAAACGATGTTTCCACTTCTTGTCCATGTCTATTACTGATCACTTTCTATAATGTTGTATGTATATATCTGCCTACCACCCCGCCATTCACACACCATATAAACTAGTTTAAACTATTAATAAATTTCATTTGATTACCCTTTGGAAAAATCGGTTTATCAGTTATCTATTTATCTATCTATTTATCTATCTATTTATCTATCTATTTATCTATCTATTTATCTATCTATTTATCTATCTATTTATCTATCTATTTATCTATCTATTTATCTATCTATTTATCTCTATTTATCTATCTATTTATCTATCTATTTATCTATCTATTTATCTATCTATTTATCTATCTATTTATCTATCTATTTATCTATCTATTTATCTATCTATTTATCTATCTATTTATCTATCTATTTATCTATCTATTTATCTATCTATTTATCTATCTATTTATCTATCTATTTATCTATCTATTTATCTATCTATTTATCTATCTATTTATCTATCTATTTATCTATCTATTTATATATCTATTTATCTATCTATTTATCTATCTATTTATCTATCTATTTATCTATCTATTTATCTATCTATTTATCTATCTATTTATCTATCTATTTATCTATCTATTTATCTATCTATTTATCTATCTATTTATCTATCTATTTATCTATCTATTTATCTATCTATTTATCTATCTATTTATCTATCTATTTATCTATCTATTTATCTATCTATTTATCTATCTATTTATCTATCTATTTATCTATCTATTTATCTATCTATTTATCTATCTATTTATCTATCTATTTATCTATCTATTTATCTATCTATTTATCTATCTATTTATCTATCTATTTATCTATCTATTTATCTATCTATTTATCTATCTATGTATCTATCTATTTATCTATCTATTTATCTATCTATTCGCTAAACCCTTTGTTGCCTTTCAGTGTGGAATGTAGAAGAGTTAAGTGTGTCAGTTATCTACCCTTACTAAATGCTTCCAAGATGGCCGCCACTAGAACCCGAGAGCCTGCCACTCAGTTTCAAAATGGCTGCTAGACTCCGGCTCCACACATCCAAATAGAACAAATATTACTATTCTACGGTCCCACTGCGAACGCCCTGGTCTAGTGAATAGTAAGTACTAAGACTTATCAAATTTAAGAACCCCTGGTGTAGTGGTTAAGCCGTTGGCTTTGTGCGCAAGATTTCGCGGACTGGAATCACGATTGCAGCATCTTGTTTACAAAGTGTATATTTTCGGGAATCGATAAGCATTATCGCTTGTAGTTACGGAGTTACGTGCTATGAGTGGTACTCTCGGCTTGCGGCATACCGCTTATTTCAGATGGACAGAGTACACATGGGGTAAACCGAATACAAGTAAGTTAATCCAATGCGTATTTTTTCAACATTTCTCAGCTTTTATCGTATACATATTTTTTGTAATTTGTAAACATTAGTTATTAAATGTATATTACATTACTTCTGTCACACCAATAAACGGGCAGTCTTCGAATATGGAATGTCGAAGAATATGCCTGTAAACTGTTGAATTATCTCACAGTTTAAATACGTCGTTCGTTATGTTATGTCATGCTATGTTATATAATTAATTGGTTGATTTGTTTAGCTTGTTCGTTGGTTGGCTGGTTACTTTGCTAATTATCTAGTTTATCTTGTTGGTTGATTGGATAGTAAATTTGTTGTTTGGCTACTTAGTCGACAGATCGTCATCACTGCACGTGGAACTCTCAGCCATTAAGTGCTACATCTAATAGTTAAGTTATCATTCAGCATGCTGTGACAAATTACACCCATATAATAGAATAATTGTGTTATAATTCAGCATAAGGCGATAGATTGTACACATATAATGGAATAATTGTGTTATCATTCAGCATAAGGCGATAGATTGTACACATATAATGGAATAATTGTGTTATCATTCAGCATAAGGCGATAGATTGCACCCATATAATGGAATAATTGTGTTATCATTCAGCGTAAGGCGATAGATTGTACCCATATAATGGAATAATTGTGTTATCATTCAGCATAAGGCGATAGATTGTACTCATATAATGGAATACTTGTGTTATCATTCAGCATAAGGCGATAGATTGCACACATTCTGTGTTGGTTTATCACTTTTCTCTAGCTGCTTGTATAATGCGTTTCTGTATTCACGTCCCTCTTAACACGATGCTCATGTGTCTCTATTCCACGTTGCAAGTCCACAAACCTTCGTCCGTATTTTGCCCAGGTTTGAAAGGGGAGAAAATGCTAGCAACACTGTTATCTGTCACTCATGTCGCTAGATGCGATTAAGGATGTGAGGATTTGACTAACCATGATATAGAGAGCAAACAAAAAACCATAAAGGTGATCATACTAAAGTCGAATTATTTGTACGAAATGTGCAGAAATAGAAGTCACACAGTAAACCATAACATATTGTATTCCATTCTCTGGAATACATCCTGCTAATCTGTAGGAGTATGAGAACAAACGAAGATGAAGAAGAAGAACAACATAATATTGTCACATTGTTCACTCGTCCAATCTCAATCTCAATGAGGTAACAGTAGTACATCTCTAACACTATTACAATATTTTGGAAAATGAGATATTAAATAAGTATAAATTCATCATTAGACTGCGGTATAAATGAGGTATTAGATTGCGGTATAAATGAGGTATTAGACTGCGGTATAAATGAGGTATTAGATAGCGGTATAAAGGAGGTATTAGATAGCGGTATAAATGAGGTATTAGACTGCGGTATAAATGAGGCATTAGACTGCGGTATAAATGAGGTATTAGACTGCGATATAAATGAGGTATTAGACTGCGGTATAAATGAGGTATTAGATAGCGGTATAAATGAGGTATTAGACTGCGGTATAAATGAGGTATTAGACTGCGATATAAATGAGGTATTAGACTGCGGTATAAATGAGGTATTAGACTGCGGTATAAATGTGGGTAGTTTTGTTGTTTTTTCCGACCACCATAATACGTAGGACTGATGCTATCAACAGGATCTCGAACACCTCATAAACTCCATTAAAGAACAAGTGACAGTGAAAACTTATTTCTGAATGAAAACTAGACAAAGATTATGACAAGCGACAAAACCACTAGCAAGTTCTCAATCAGTATCACCAACAACGAATTAGAGTTACCAGTTTTGAATACCTTGTTTCTATAACAACTAGTAATGGGGATTGCTATGAAGAAGTCAGAAGAAGGTTGGCTATTCCGTCAATGAAGCTGTTACAAATGAAACACACATGGATTAGACTGCTGCAAAACAGCAAAACTAACATTTCTAAGAGCTTGCATATTCCTAGTAATCACCATTTATCCAATCACCATTTATCCAATCACCATTTATCCAATCACCATTTATCCAATCACCATTTATCCAATCACCATTTATCCAATCACCATTTATTCAATCACCAATTATCCAATCGCCATTTATCCAATCACCATTTATCCAATCACCATTTATCCAATCGCCATTTATCCAATCGCCATTTATCCAGTCACCATTTATCCAATCACCATTTATCCAATCGCCATTTATCCAATCGCCATTTATCCAGTCACCATTTATCCAGTCACCATTTATCCAGTCATCAAAACCACAAATAAATATGCTTTTTATGCCCTCCTGTCTTCTCATACTGCACGTCTGCCTTCTCAAAACTACACGTCTACATTTTCATTACTATACGTCTGCCTTCTCATTAGTTTTCTTCTCATTATTACACACGCCTGCTATCCTTACTACACATATCTAACGTTTTATTACTGCACATATGGACCCTTTCATTACTGCACACCTCTGTCCTCCCATTACTGGACATCTCTACGCTCTCATTACTAGACACGTCTATCCTCTTATTACTAGACATATCTGCCCTCTCATTAGTTACATGTCTGCCCTCTCATTACCAGATATAAATGTGCCCTCTCATTAATTCACATGTCTACCCTCTCATTACTAGGCGCGTCTGTTCTCTCATTAGCTGCATTCTCATTACTGTACAGGTCTACATTCTCATTACTGTACACGTCTGCATTCTCATTACTGTACACGTCTGCATTCTCATTACTGTACACGTGTGCATTCTCATTACTGTACACGTATACATTCTCATTACTGTACACGTCTGCATTCTCATTACTGTACAGGTCTACATTCTCATTACTGTACACGTCTGCATTCTCATTACTGTACAGGTCTACATTCTCATTACTGTACAGGTCTACATTCTCATTACTGTAAGGTCTACATTCTCATTACTGTACACGTCTGCATTCTCATTACTGTACACGTCTGCATTCTCATTACTGTACACGTGTGCATTCTCATTACTGTACACGTATACATTCTCATTATTGTACACGTCTGCACACTAATTACTGTACACGTCTGAATTCTCATTACTTTACACGTCTGCATTCTCATTTCTGTACACGTCTGCACTCTCATTACTGTACACGTCTGCATTCTCATTAATGTACACGTCTGCATTCTCATTACTGTACACACGTCGGGACGTTAAGACAGATCAATGTAAGACTCAGACTTTTCAAGCGCATATTGATAAAACGATCGACTCTTAGCAATACCAGACGTTTTTCGAATCTTTCATGAACTGGGAGTCAGAAGGGATAATTTCACAAGAAAATGAAATCTCAGAGAGCCACTAGAAGGGATAGAGACGTCCACACATTCATTTCTCGCACTTGAAGTTCTTATCACGTGTAATCCGATCCCTCTGCGGGTATAACCTTCGCTAGCTGCTGTATGGGTCTAGTCATATTGTGAAAATAGTTTTTATTTGTTCTCTTGAGTATCAGCGCTGTTATGAGATTAATCGTTATGAAAATACATCGACTGAACACAGCCTTAATGTGTTTGTTGAGAATGTAAAAACTTAGATAGGATTAGACACAATCGGATTATACGAAGTGGTTTCAAAAAGTTCCTGGAATTAGTGGATTATATAGAAATAAGTACTAATAGCATTATTATTACTGTTACTTTTTCTTCTTCTTCTTTCGTTCACTTGAAACATGTCTATATCTGTAATTCTGTCTCCTTAATAAAACTCACTGTCTTTTGTAGTTCATACAGTGTCCCATAGAGTTTTGATTCCAGTGCTGTTTCCTCTGGCCAATATGTCTGCCTCAGCGTTTCATACTTTTACTTCAAAGTATTTACCTTCGACAGCTACACACTTGTGCCAACGAGCATGTGCCCTTTGATTTGATATGTGATTACTTCACAAGGCTAACTCTAATCTTGTGAAGTAATCAAATATCATCAATGTACTTATATATTCATATTCTGTATCCATCCCCTTTCCAATGATGTATTGCACATACACTATTTATCAAGAGTAGTATGTCAAGTGATACAATAAAAAACACATATAAGGAAAGTTTATAAAATTAATTTGGTCCAAACCTAAAAATAATCAAGTCCTGAAAGAGTTAACATATGAGTCTGTAACAAATACTGAATGACGTCCCAATCGTTAACATATGAGTCTGTAACAAATACTGAATGACATCCCAATAGTTAACATATGAGTCTGTAACAAAAACTGAGTGACGACCCAATAGTTAACATATGAGTCTGTAACAAAAACCGAGTGACGACCCAATAGTTAACATATGAGTCTGTAACAAAAACTGAGTGACGTCCCAATAGTTAACATATGAGTCTGTAACAAAAACTGAGTGACGTCCCAATAGTTAACATATGAGTCTGTAACAAATACTGAGTGACGTCCCAATAGTTAACATATGAGTCTTGAACAAACGCTGATGTCATCCCAAATTTCCAGATACGAGTCGTAAACAGGCTTCATCAAATCATAGATCATAGTTTGGTAGACTATAACATAATCCAATATAACGACTCCATTTATAACATAATCCAATATAACGACTCCATTTATAACTGTAAAATCTATCATTTCAATTATATCGGGATTACTGCTCAATAAACCTTTCATAATCGCATCATTCCTCTCATATCTCATTGATGGCAAATGCACCTACTATAAATAAGGAAAGTTGGCAAAAAGCGAAACCGTAGACAGAGTGTTATCCCCTTCCTTAATAAAATCTCCTTAGTAGTATCCTACGACATGCATGGAAGGGTGCAGTGTTCATATTCTTTACTCCCGTATGTGACTCCTGTAATGCATGACCGGTATATATAATAATAAAAAAGAAAGCAATGAATAGGACCGCAGTTACGCCGATTGTTATGAAGACCCCAAATCCCTTTAGCTGTATCTTACGAAATGTGTGCACGGTCACAGTGTTACTAGTCTTTGCTTCTCTTTCAGACTGTGGCAACACTTGAGCTGGTTGTTCAATAACAAGAAGTAAACAATAATGGTCATTACCGTAGATAAATCTTCTATAGGAAAAAACGCTCTAATTGAAAAATCTTAGTTGCATCTTAGGACATGTATGACATGTAAAATTGTTGCTAATCTATGCTGGGCTTACATGGTAACTTGCTGGTGTGTAATCAGTCAAAAGCAAAGATAGATACGAAGGTGCATAATGTGACCTCTTCATAGAAGTCTTTGTGTTATTTTTAAAGCATTTCTCTTATGAAACAATTATGTTCTGAGATATTCCGTTTTCATATTTTGCTTGTTGAAAGACACACTTGGCAGTTCACTAGTCTTAGATTTATGTAGCCACCGTCAAAACAACCCCCCAGACAACTCACGTTGTTCAGGCAGTTATTGGGTATTACAACTGGTCACGCCCGCTTTCTAACTTTGATCGATACGTGCTTTCTATAGAGTGGCGATACAAAGTATAATCAAAGTGACCAATGTAAAAAATCGGATCAGGCGGATCAGCCAAGGGGCTGTCCATAATCTACGTTAACACATCTCGGCCAATTAATCAACCTCCCTCCTTTTTCCCTTGTCAATAACTGTAAAGGAATCAGGCACCACACAGCGTAATTATGGGGAAAAACATGAAACCCCAATCCTTGCCAATAACTGCAAAAGGATCAGGGACCCCACAGCTTAATTATGTCAAAAACGTGAAATCCCCATCCTTATTAACTGCATAGGAATGAGGTACTCCACACCTTAATTAGCCTATGTCAAAATATGCGTCAATGTTCAATACATGATATGTGTCAATGTTCAATGCAAGATATGTGTCAATGTTCAATGCAAGATATGTGTCAAGGTTCAATACAGAATATCTGTCAATGTTCAATACAAGATATGTGTCAAGGTTCAATACAGAATATCTGTCAATGTTCAATACACGATATGTGTCAAGGTTCAATACAGAATATCTGTCAATGTTCAATACAAGATATGTGTCAAGGTTCAATGCAAGATATGTGTCAAGGTTCAATGCAAGATATGTGTCAAGGTTCAATGCAAGATATGTGTCAAGGTTCAATGCAAGATATGTGTCAAGGTTCAATGCACGATATCTGTCAATGTTCTACAATATGTGTAATAGACTTACTATTATGTTATCCGATTTAGCGTATTTTTTTTCTGAATTGATAACATGGAATTCGAGATTTGGTGTTCTGGTGGTTGTCCGAGATGTGGTTGTCCGTACACTTAGTAGGGAGATCTTAAATAGTTTAGCAGTTGGTGACAAGTGTATGGGAATTAGACAAAAGTTGACGTCAACAATACATATTTGTTTATACACCAATTAAGTTATTTGAATGTGTGATATTTAAAAATTATATATATTTTAAAAATAGCATGAAGTGTTTTTGTAGTTTTTTAAGGAACAAAAAAAATGTTTTCAAGGGATGCGGGGGGGGGGGGGGGGGCAAGAGATAATCAAGGAGTTTTGTTTTTTAAGCAATGAGTAAGCAGTATTGTCCTTGAATTTTTTACAGTTGTTGACAAAATTAGGGGGGGGGGAGAATCGGACAAAAATGTCTTGATGTAATGTAATGACATCCCCTTGCATAGAAACTTAACGTCAAAAAATTATTAATTGAAAGCGTGGTTTTTCTGTTTGAAAAAATATAAGAGGAAATTTCGATGAAGACCAGGATGGATTAAAGACATGACAGAATGTTTGAATATTTTCTTGCATGCCGCAGGTCAATTCGCCCAAAATAGTTTTAAAAAATTATTCACTAAGCCTCCTCTCCCCCCCCCCCCCCCTAAAAAACAGAACCAAGTTCTGAAAAGAATATATCCCTTGAAGAAATATGCCTTGCTTGAAAGACGTTGAAGACGACGATTTTGTTGAAGCTGTTCTTGAACTTTGTAAAAATATATTTCTTAATAATTTGTTGTTTTTTTTTTACTTCGTGTCATGATTTTTTCCCTACAATTTGCCTGTATTATCAGCCAACTCTCGATAACTCATGCCTCGGTATTTCAGACATGCAATAATAGGAACACAATTGTCATGCAAATAACAGTAAAATATTATTGTATTACTATGTGAGCTAGATGCTGTTTTGTATGTGAGAGAGATGATGTTTTGTATGTGAGAGAGATGATGTTTTGCATGTGAGAGAGATGATGTTTTGCATGTGAGAGAGATAAAGTTTTGCATGTGAGAGAAATGATGTTTTGTATGTGAGAGAGATGATGTTTTGTATGTGAGAGAGATGATGTTTTGTATGTGAGAGAGATAAAGTTTTGTATGTGAGAGAGATGATGTTTTGTATGTGAGAGAGATAAAGTTTTGTATGTGAGAGAGATGATGTTTTGTATGTGAGTTAGATAAAGTTTTGTATGTGATGGAGATGATGTTTTGTATGTGAGAGAGATGATGTTTTTTATGTAACCTAGATGATGTTTTGTATGTAACCTAGATGATGTTTTGTATGTAACCTAGATGATGTTTTGTATGTGAGCTAGATGATGTTTTGTATGTGAGCTAGATGATGTTTTGTATGTGAGAGATGATGTTTTGTATGTGAGCGAGAAGCTGTTTTGCATGTGAGCGAGATGCTATTATATACCCTATATTTGTCTTGCCCGCTTCCTAGAAAGTACTAGCAGCCATGTTTAGACTTTGTAAAGAGGAGGTTGAAACCCAACAATTTGAAATATCATCTATGCATTGGTTGTTATTTTTTTGTGTAGCCTGTTACCAGCAACTATAGCTTCCCTTACTTTCTGTTTGTCCGTAGTATTATGTATGATATATTTGCAGTACATTTTCAATTCATTATAATGTCATGAAGACATCACTAGTAGATGCACAACTCCCATTATCTTAGAGAAGATCACGCGACGAGAAGCATGACATTTAAATAATACATCAAGTTTTGTTTTCATTGTTTGTGAGTCCTTAGAAGGTCGATGAGTCCAATCCGAGCTCTGAACAACCTTCTGAAGTGTGAACAGGAATCTAATAGGTCTTGAGATAAGGGATGACAGCCATATCTTTCCTACAAGCAAAACTTGGAATAATTTAATGAATTTTTACTAATCACTGATTTCTCCGTTGTTTTTACATTTTTCGAATCGTCTGCACTCTGTTCAAAACGTTTAATAGCTGCACTGATCTGACTATGTCACTGGACGAGTAGTTTCCCAAAAGAGTTTGGGTTAATCCTGCAGTGCTTCAGAGATCTCTTCAAGTAGACTTTGAAACGTTTTTTTGTGTGCATCCAATGGAACGCTTACCAACACACAATTTGCAATAGACATATAACAGTCTCTTTGGAAGACACTCGTCTGTCATGTACATGGACGAGACCAGCCCAATGAGACCTGATAAACGAGGCATGTATGCCTTCTATCTTAGATTTTAAAACTCATAAAAGATCTCACATAAGTATTGATTTACTACCGACCCGGCTTGTCTACGGAACTTTGCGGTCAGTAGAAGACCTACGGACAGAATAAAAACATGCCCTCCTAAGACGATTTTAATTATTGCAGGACTTTTCGCTGGTCACCACTAGATTATATATATACTTCATCATACTAGAGATCACAGCCTGCCAGCGCCGACCAATATATTGCACGGAAATTATAAAAGCCATGACGCAAAAAAGTCCTTGTTTTTATTCTGTTAGAAGGTCTTCTGTTGGCAAGATCACTGATTAGCAAATGAGATTTTAGTCATCAACGAACTCAGAGTCACTAGTTAGCTTATGAGATTTTAGTCATCAACGAACTCAGAGTCACTGGTTAGCATATGAGATTTTAGTCATCAACGAACTCAGAGTCACTCGTTAGCTTATGAGATTTTAGTCATCAACGAACTCAGAGTCACTAGTTAGCATATGAGATTTTAGTCATCAACGAACTCAGAGTCACTAGTTAGCATATGAGATTTTAGTCATCAACGAACTCAGAGTCACTAGTTAGCTTATGCTATTTTAGTCATCAACGAACTCAGAGTCACTAGTTAGCTTATGAGATTGTAGTCATCAACGAACTCAGAGTCACTGGTTAGCATATGAGATTTTAGTCATCAACGAACTCAGAGTCACTGGTTAGCATATGAGATTTTAGTCATCAACGAACTCATAGTCACTGGTTAGCATATGAGATTTTAGTCATCAACGAACTCAGAGTCACTGGTTAGCATATGAGATTTTAGTCATCAACGAACTCAGAGTCACTGATTAGCTTATGAGATTTTAGTCATCAACGAACTCAGAGTCACTGGTTAGCATATGAGATTTTAGTCATCAACGAACTCAGAGTCACTAGTTAGCATATGAGATTTTAGTCATCAACGAACTCAGAGTCACTAGTTAGCTTATGCTATTTTAGTCATCAACGAACTCAGAGTCATATCTCTAACGGACTTTCAGAGTAAATGTAATAAATGAGTATCACGGCTTGTGATGGACGAAAAGGAGATCTACATTACCAACCCTGTCAGTGACGTCAAATATTACAAAAGATGTAATGTATCAAATGTGTGTCTGTACTCGTAATGTAAATATGCGTGGGATGAACAAAGCGATGTCATAATTTTAATGCGCATTGATTAGAACAGAGAACATACGCAAATGCTGTAAACCATTCATCTAAATGCAGACGCAGACAGTTCTGATGTAAACAATTATTTCAAGACTCATCTTCGATCCAAATGTCATTGCTTGATTGAATGTTGACAGTATTTAATCTCAAATATTTGCTGCCTGGTAGTACTGGTTATTTTATAGTTTTTTGTTTTTTTTTCACATTTATTTTTCAAGTTATAGTTTAGATGACCCATTGTTCTCCTGTCTTTGTTCATTTCTAACAGCAGTGGTTCTCAAGGTGAGTTATTGACCCCTTGGGACCAAGAGTATTTACAAGGGAACATTGAGAAATTCATTCATTCATTTTCCTTTTGCGCTGAAGTTAGCGCATAGGGCAGAGGTCATATCTCTCCAAGTCTGTCTGTTCAAAGCTATTATGTGCAGTTATTAAATATTATGAATACCGGTTGTTTTACTTTATCTAAGTATTGTTCTTCTGAGTGTTTCTATTGATCTACCCCTTGCTCTTTTGCCTGTATGTATTAATTCAAGAGATTGAATTGAATTTTCATTCCGTTGATCGTTGGATTAATAAACTAACATCGTAAAGTCCAGACCGATTTGTGTAACATTGAGAAAAGGTGTGCTATATTGAGCTAAGAAATAAAATATTAAGAACCGCTGTCTTACATAATGATATTGAGTACAATATATCGTCTCTTCGTGTCCCAAATGTTTATGTTTGTATTTCTTGTTTATTTTATGTTAGAGTTTGTCTTCACTTAAATTGTGTAAGTAAAATAGTTCTATGATTTGTTTATTTCATTCAAAAGAGATATTAGGAGTAGAAAATCCACTGGCACAGATTTGGTAATCTAAACAGAAGTACCTGAACCATTAGGGGCAAAAGCTCCACTGGCACAGATCTTGTGCTGCTGACCGTGTTCTTCATACATCAGAAATACCATGAACTTCCGAGACACGAGATTTTGCAAATAACCAATTTCTCAGAGTAGACGTAGTAGAACACAGTCAAATTTCACTAATATGCGTTTTCCTATTTTTAAACTGTGTGTCTGGAATATTTCGTCCTTTCGGTCAGACACATCCTAATTTAGAACATCAGATCCTAGATGACACGCATTTTCAAGAACAAAAATGTAAACATAGACACCAAAGTTGCATTATACAAGACTATTATTATTCCATCACTATGCTACCAGTGCCAAACCTGGACAATGACAGCACAAGAAAAAAGACAAAAAGTGACAACAGAAATGACATGTCTACGAAGAATACTCGGAGTGTCATGAAGAGATAGAATTAGAAACGATAACATCAGACAGATAACCAAAACTATACCAGTATTGGAACACATCAAAAGACAACAAATCAAGTTGTTTTCATACGCTTCCAGACTACCGACATATAGCATGCCACAAATTCCCATGACACATAGACATAACGGTTATAAAGCCAGAGGCAGACCATGTAAAAGATGGATCACAGAAATCAAAGAAGCCACAGGAACAAGCTTACAAACAGCGCACAAGAAGGCCATCTCCAGAGAACTCTTCCACCCCTGATGCTGCAAGGCAAACAAGGGACACAGCATATAGATAGATAGATAGACAGACATCCTAATTTTTTTTTGATGGAATTTTCTTGCGTTTGACTTTCTATGGAATGTGTTACGTTTGACTTTCTATGAAATGTGTTGCGTTTGCAAACACATCCCTTATCAGTTGCATAACAAATCAGTATTACTAGATTATGCTGCATTTTATGTTCCCTGCAACAATCAGGCTAACATTGTATGTTCCCTGAAACAATCAGGCTAACATTGTATGTTCCCTCAAACAATCAGGCTAACATTGTATGTTCCCTGCAACAATCAGGCTAACATTGTATGTTCCCTGAAACAATCAGGCTAACAGTGTATGTTCTCTGAAACAATCAGGATAACATTGTATATTCCCTGCAACAATCAGGCTAACATTTTATGTTCCCTGCAACAATCAGGTTAACATTTTATATTCCTTGCTAAAATTGTATGATCCCTGCAACAATCAGGCTAAAATTGTATGATCCCTGCGACAATCAGGCTAAAATTGTATTATCCCTGCAACAATCAGGTTAACATTTCAGAAATAGCGAATGGATACAAAGCTATAGTCAGTTCAGAAATACTTGTCCCTCTGTAAAATATTTGAAAACTCCTTGATGTATCAAGTTCATTTTTTGCGTGTAATCTTGTAATCTTAGAGACGGTAAATTGACATTAAAATATATCATTTTATTCCTGATGTGGAAACTCACAATGACGTTATTTTTATATTTAATTGACGAATGCCGGATAAATAATTTTGTGTCCGCGCGTGTAATATATTCCCAAATTGACGTTTCGATGGAAGTTCTTTATCAAGGATAACATACACGGTACACATATAAATAAAACACGACAAGTAGGAATGACATAACTTTGCTTTCCCATGTCTAGTGAAATGGCCGAAAGGCCTATTCGGCTATTCCACTAGACATGTGAAGGCAAATTGTGTCGTCCCTACATATAATTTTTGATTTAAATGTGTATGTTATCCTCGATAAAGAACTTTCAGACGAAACGTCGATTTGTGTGTGTACCTATATTTGTATCGTATTATTAGAAAAACTTTATTACCCCGTTTCACGATTTCTCTGTTCGATTTCAGTTTTGCGCAATGAGTACATATTTTCCTAACATATACCTCAGTATTTTTATTAGATATTTTGCTTTTGCAGTTCATAATAACGTCTTTGTTACTGCAGTAATTTCCACTCAGACACGTTTCTGTGGTGTGGTCATTTCTACTCGTCGACTTTTGATATTTTGTGTGTATCTTAATGAAATCCTTTTGGTTCGAAACGTTGATTATGTCCTGTGTATTGTTGTGTGTATTATTTCATGTGAGCATCTTATAGTGATAGTGTGTTAGTCATCGTTCAGCAAAACTTCATTACCTGTTTCCCGCGTGACTCACGTTTATTTATTGTCATAAAGTTTTACTTAGCAGTATTACCTTTTATGATGTCACATATTCTGTTTAAACTAAACTTTACTTCCCTGAAGCTTTGAATTTCTCGGGTCTCGTGGAGGTTGCCGCCTGTTTTTGCCGGTTCGTCTGCTTTTTTGTTAGCAGAGATGCCACAATGAACTGATATCCGTTGTAGTAATGATGTAGGTTTTTTCGGATAGTATAACAATATATAATAAGTATAAAACTAATATTGTCGACGTCAACTTTATCAAACTTTCTCAGAACTTTAAATCATCACCCACTGCACTAACCACTGAGCTATGCCCCCTCCATCCCTGGAGCGATATACACCAGCCTATATATATATATATATATATATATATATATATATATATATATATATATATATATATATATACACTGTTAAAAAAAAGAAACGCAACTTTCTTGGAGTTACTTTTATAAAAGATATTCACTGATTGGACATCATTCAACGTATCGACTGTGTCACTTGGTCATTAGCGTCTTGTGGTTACCTCAACGGTACTCACCTCAATAATCGTGAGATAATTAAAGAGATCAAGATCAAAACTATATTTTTGGCAACAACTCGTGACCGGCTCATGAGAATCCAGTGAAATCTCCTGAAAACAACGCTCTTTGACAATGTTATTGAGTGCCTATAAAAGATTGACGTCTTCGAAAAAATTCAGTTGAAAATTCAATGTACAAGCATGGCTAATCTCACTACAGAATAAAGATACATGATCATTGGGTGCTTACAGACCAAAATGTAGTGTGTAAGATTACAGAACAAAATATAGTGGCCAGACAATTTAATGAGGTTAGAAGCACCATAAGTTGCCTGTGGATACGATATCAACAGACTTCCTCAGTGGCAAACCAGCAGTTCAGTAGAAGACACAAACCCAACTCCTGCCGAAGACCGCTTCATACGACTACGCCATCTCAGGAATAGATTTGCATCTACGTCCTCCACAGTCCAGTCAATGCCAGCAGCTCGCCATCTACGTCCTCCACAGTCCAGTCAATGCCAGCAGCTCGCCATCTACGTCCTCCACAGTCCAGTCAATGCCAGCTGCTCGCCATCTACGTCCTCCACAGTCCAGTCAATGCCAGCAGCTCGCCATCTACGTCCTCCACAGTCCAGTCAATGCCAGCAGCTCGCCATCTACGTCCTCCACAGTCCAGTCAATGCCAGCAGCTCGCCATCTACGTCCTCCACAGTCCAGTCAATGCCAGCAGCTCGCCATCTACGTCCTCCACAGTCCAGTCAATGCCAGCAGCTCGCCATCTACGTCCTCCACAGTCCAGTCAATGACAGCAGCTCGCCATCTACGTCCTTCACAGTCCAGTCAATGCCAGCAGCTCGCCATCTACGTCCTCCACAGTCCAGTCAATGCCAGCAGCTCGCCATCTACGTCCTCCACAGTCCAGTCAATGCCAGCAGCTCGCCATCTACGTCCTCCACAGTCCAGTCAATGCCAGCAGCTTGTCGAATTTCAGATCAGCCGGCCAGGGACTGGCTGCTCGATGCTGGTCTTTGGGCTAGAAGACTCTACAGAGGTCCTGTTCTTACGGAACGGCCTTCCCAGAACCGACATCAGTAGGTGAACCAGTATCGCCAATGGACCGTTTGTAATGACTGGAGACGGGTTTGGCTTAGTTAAAGTCTGAAAATTTCTTCATGTCAAGGTTGACATATGAAATCGGTCAAATAAACGTTAGGCAAACTTTTGAATTAATGTTGCATTTCTTATTGTGAGCAATATATATATATATATATATATATATATATATATATATATATATATATATATATATATATATATATATATATATATTTCAAAAGTCGACAATGACCATTTGCTACCTCGGACCCACAATTATATCTACCCTTTCCCTGGACAATGAATAGACGCAAGTGTAGGTAAAGAGGCTACCAAGTTTGGCGGACTGTTGAAGCGAGTGTGGAGAAATCATAAGCTGTAACAGAAAACAAAGATACAGATCTATCAAACATGCGTGCTGAGTACACTATACTACGGGACTGTAACATAGACTACCTACATCAAACATGAGAAGAGACTTAACATATTTCATTTAAGATGTCTCCGCAAGATCTTAAACATCAAATGACATCACAAAATTACCAACATGCAAGTGTTCCTCGGCACTCAGCTACCATCTGCCATGGATACACTCAATATAAATAAAATTTGTTGGTTGTGTCAAGTCCATAGAATGCTAAACTGCTACATCCCAAAACAAGTTCTATTCTGGAGACTGGCTGAAGGCCATTAGGCCCGCGGTAAATTAATGCTCAGGTATAAAGACATTTGTAAATCCTCAATGAAATGCTTCCACATAGAATGAAAAAACTGGTAAAATACGGCCGAAACATGAAATATCTGCAGACAGTACACATGCGCGGGAGCAGAATTGTTCCGAAATAATATGTTTAAAGATATGGAAGAAAAAAGAGAACGGCGCTAAATCTTCCATTGCTGTGATATGATCGCGAGATATTTCTTAATTCCTGAGAAAATATTCAACGGATTGCTTCTTCGTATTGCTAAATGACCGTCTGCAAGATTCAAAAAGCCATACTTATATATATGGTTTTGTGTATGTGTCATGTGACGTATTCCTTCCAGAACGTTGTCTTCCCAATGAACTCTTTGAACCTCTCTCTGTCTTGGGCGATGTGACTTGCATTTTCTAGCGATGTATTCATGTTATCTTTAATGTCATCAGTCCATCGTCTTCTTCGTCTGCCCTTTCTCCTCTCCCAGGTACTCTTCCCTCCATTATTTGTCTTTCTAAACAGTTATGTCTTTTTATATGACCAAAGAGGCGTAGTTTTCTTTTTGTTATTGTGTTTAGTAACCAACACTCTGGAATATTCAGTGTGTTTATATCTTTTGTGCATTGTGTTTTGTGTATCTTAATGTAAAACTACATTCAATACCTCTGCCGCGTGTGTGATGTCGTGGTCAGAAGGATAAGCAATGAGTATACTCTGTTCACTCTAAGAATGAAGTGGGTCAAAACACACCCCCATATTACTCCGCGACAACGGGTGATTTAAACAGCTGATGACATGTAAAAACAATATTATTTAAAACATTTAAAAACAGTTAAATAACATTTAAAAACAGTTAAAATAACATTTAAAAACGAAATTTAAAAACAATATTATTGGGCACTTAACAATCGATGAATGCGTTCTGTGTCCAAAAACCTATTAGAAGCACTGACCCACCTCATTCTTAGAGTGAACAGAGTATAGCAGCTCTGTGACCTGTCATGCATGTCGTAAGAATCGACTGAGGAAGTTTAGGTTCCGGAAGTTATCTTTTCATACTAAAGTGACCCAGAACTATATTGAAATAAGCCCCAATATATGTCCTGTGCTTTCACCACTCAGTATTACTTATCTTGGTTGATACTAATTTTACACTGATTTCTATTGTTTATACTAATTTTACACTGATTTCTATTCGTTGACAATACAAAGTATACACATAATTACCAATGATAAATCTCATCAGCCAAAATATGTGACTCTGTTTAAGATTAGCAGGCAGAAGGGATTGTCTAAAATCGAATGAAGGTGCTGATATCGCAGCCAAGTCGTAAACCATGAAACAATGGAATATCATTGTCCGGACTATATTATGCGAGTAGAGAGCGAACACATCTGTACTTTGCATCAATCAAATGCAGGTCGAATATCCGTTCTATGTTTGTTGTTCGTTGTAAACATGTGCCTATAGATATGCCTATTTTTATCTGCAGTTCTAATTTGGAATATGTGTGTGTTCATGAGCGTATGTTTCTTTATGTGTGCGCGAATGAGTGCGTGAATGTGTGTGTGTGTGTGTGTGTGCGTGCGTGCGTGCGATGTGCGTGCGTGCGTGTGTGTGTGTGTGTGTATTTTGTGCTATGTGGACATGAGAAAGTTCGATATATTCTGCTTGTACATATCAATAGTAACACATTAAAGCCCGTCATTTCTATTGCCGTGGATGGAAAAGGGGACACAGAATCACACTATTACCTGTCATGTATGTCGTAGATGGCAGGTAAGGAGTTTTTTGGGTGGCGTTGACTGTCCCAGCCCAATAGAGTCGAAGTAACACATACGCCTTGCAAACAAGATTTATATCATTGAGGTTGTGGTGACTGGATTACCATAATTGTGACCTCCACTATTGTTAATGGTTGTAAAGCTCTTATATAAATAAATTGGACTAAGGTCCACGGGTGTAAAGAACCTACATCACCACTATAAGTTTTTAGTTAGTTAATTATTCCTCTAGAGCCAAAGACGGCCCATAGGGCGGATGTTATAGATTTCCATTTTTCTCATTTCATTGCAATTTGCTTTAGATCTTCATTGTTTCTGATACCGATGGTGAAACGTTCCCTTCTAATAATTCTACGTAAGTTTCTTTTGGTCTTCTACTATAAGTGGTACATTTTACTTAAACTAAGAAAAAAATCGGTAGCATATCCTATTCAGGACGTAGCAATGGACCCATCGTTTTTGGCTGTAGTGATTTTCTAGACAATATAAATACATTTAGTAGTTTGTCATTGTTTGCTGAACGATCCGGATGCACAATTGCTTGTGGCGGAATTCAAACCCGGCACCTTAGCCATCACAGACGAGCACACTACCACACAGTCACAGAGCCGGACTAACCAAACTAATCCATGCTGAAATTAGATGCGTCAGGCCGAACAGCACATATATCACAGCCGAACTGTAAACCATAACACAATGCATTATATTCTCCAGACTGCATCGGGCTAATTTACTTGAGTATGAAAACAAACGCAGAAGAAGAACTGAAAACCTAGCCTTCTACTCAAATCTTCATGTCACCATCTCAGTCGTAGACTTACCGCTGAACTTAAATTCACTTATCTTAAATTCACCTCTTTGCTAGCAAATTTGACCACTGACGCAGTCCTGGTATATAGTAGCTGTAACCTTTACAAGATGCAAGAAATGGTTTTCATATAGAGAAAATTCGATTTAAGTAACAGCTGTAAAAAGAAGAGACATTTCCAGGACATTATCTTTAGATCGCATTTGTCGTTCAAAATTTCTGTTAAGAAAAACTAGATTTTGCAGAGCGTAATAATAATTTTTTTTGAGGACGGGTTTGGGGAACGGGGGGGGGGGGGGATTTGAAGCACAGAGACCAACTAATAAATCCAAAGAATGATGGTTTTCCTCCTTTGCGAGCGAAGATAAAAATGTCATTGGAAAACAGGAGTCCATTAAGCTTGACGTCTCTGAGTCCACAAAAAGGTCGTAGCTGTTAAGCCGTTTACATTGTTTGCAAGAGGTCATTGGTTCAGGTACGGCTCAGGACGTTTCTTTACAAAGTATTTTGAGGAAAGGGGGGGGGGGTTCGTGTAGATTATAGCTTGAAGCTACTGTATTATGATGTGACATTCTTGGAAAAGTACATGCCGTTTTGTTGAAAGGGACGGGGTAAATATGAGAACACCCGAATACATTGAGGTCAATCCTCCAGGAATTATGAACACTTTTTAGTTGCAGTTCAATCCGGGTTCCGCAAAATCTGGTGCTGTATCAACAGGGATGAAGAATGCCTTAAGACGAAGTCAAGCTGCGACTTAAACATGAACAAAGAATGCATTGAAACAATGTCAATATACGAATAAACAAGATTGAAGAATGCATTGAAACAATGTCAATATACGAATAAACAAGATTGAAGAATGCATTGAAACAATGTCAATATACGAATAAACAGGATTGAAGAATGCATTGAGACGAAGTCAAGATGCGACTTAAACATGAATCATTTAAAAAAAAAAGAAACTCTAATTTTATGATACACTTTTATTCCTGATCGTCAACCACACACTCTTATTTATATCAACTTAGAAACTATTATTGGTATACAAGCACAATGTTATTGATATCAACTCACACACTCATATTGACATGAACTCACACACTCATATTGACATTAACTCACACACTCATATTTACATTAAATCACACACTCATATTGACATCAACACACACACATAATTGACTACAACTCACACACTATTATGAGTTCAATTCACACATTATTATCGACATCAGCACACACACTATTATTGAAATAACTCACACATTATTATTGACAGCAAGTTATACACTCCTACTGACATAATCTAAATCTAAATATATAAATGCTCTGTGTTAAGACCAAATGGCTCAAGGGTACCAAACTACAATATATAACGTCTTTCAAAAGTGTACATATTTCAATCGTCTGTGGAGGAAGATTTTTTTTTTCCAGAGACCCGAATATCACGGGCACCACGAGAATCAGCTCCACTGAAATCATTAGCGACAAGAGTAGGCGTGATGTGGTTATTGACATGAAGATGTTGGTACAAACGGTCACTTAGCGCTTTCCCTAGTTTTACCTATATATGGGATGTCACAACATTTAGAAATGATAACGTAAATGACATTATGGGATTTACATGTAAGCCACTGTCGATAGTGAAAGTGACCGTAGGAAATGAGTTATACGGAGCAGATCTGCAATACATATGCACACGTGTAGCAACAGCGGGACCGTAACGAATCGTGCCAAAATGATCTGAAACATTAGCCCTGAGGTGATTGTGGGCCAAGATTTTAAACAATAAAGTTAAAACCAATAAAACCAGAGATTGAACCTGTTGAAAAAAATTGATGAAACAAGACCATTGCGTTTCACTAATATCAGTTATACCCGCCCGTGTGTTGCGGGACCCAAAAGGTGAGCAATGGATACTAACACTGTTTACCTTTCTGCATGTCGTAAGAGGCGACTAAGGAGTTATGGGATGGAACTGGCTATCCCATCGCATATAGGTTCAGTGACCCAACGCATGCTGAAGTCGGATGTGTCACGCCAAAAGGCGCAGATATCGCAGCAATGCTGTAAACCAATGACACAACGCATTCCGTTCTCCAGACTACATCCTGCTAATCTGCAGGAGTTTGAGAACAAACGCAGAAGAAGAAGAAGTTATACCTATTTCATCGTCGATGTATCTATGAAAAGAAACGGAATATGGCCTTTCGTAGGTCCCATGAAAAGGCAAGCATAGCTAGGCACTATCTTGGTACCCATTGGAACCTCATTGATCTTTCATAAAAGTACCCATCGAATTCAAAAGAGTTGAGGGTCAGCACAAGTATGGTAAGGCGGATATGAGTGGGAGTGGACATAGAGGGACCATGGCTTATAAATACAGAACTGGAACGTCCTATAATCACCAGAATAATGTGCTTATATAAAGAATAAGCATCAGGGAAGAACCGACGATAAGTGCCGTCAGAAGACAACTGAGCAGAAGAAGATGTTAATGTTCTAACTCTAGTGCACGTTCAGTGTCCTTTAATAATGTAGGACGGTATTCTATTACTGAATGTAAAATCCTCCAACACGCAGTTGTGTGCAATGCTCGAACACTCAGTTGTGTGCAATGCTCCAACACTCAGTGGTGTGCAATCGTCCAACACTCAGTGGTGTGCAATGCTCTAACACTCAGTTGTGTGCAATGCTCGAACACTCAGTTGTGTGCAATGCTCCAACACTCAGTTGTGTGGAATGCTCAAACACTCATTGGTGTGTAATGATCCAACACTCAGTGGTGTGCAATCCTCCAACACTCAGTGGTTTGCAATGCTCCAACACTCAGTGGTGTGCAATCCTCCAACACTCAGGTGTGTGCAATACTCAAACTATCAGTGGTGTGCAATGCACCAATCTCAGTGATGTGCAATGCTCCAACACTCAGTGGTGTGCAATGCTCCAACACTCAGAGGTCTGCAATGCTCCAACACTCTGTGGTGTGCAATCCTCCAACACTGAGTGGTGTGCAATGCTCCAACACTCAGTGGTGTGCAATCCTCCAACACTCAGTTGTGTGCAATGCTCCAAATCTCAGTGGTGTGCAATGCACCAATCTCAGTGGTGTGAAATCCTCCAACACTCAGTGGTGTGCAATCCTCCAACACTCAGTTGTGTGCAATGCTCCAACACTCAGTGGTGTGCAATCCTCCAACACGCAGTTGTGTGCAATGCTCCAACTCTCAGTGGTGTGCAATGCACCAATCTCAGTGGTGTGCAATCCTCCAACACACAGTGGTGTGCAATGCTCCAACACTCAGAGGTGTGCAATGCTCCAACACTCAGTGATGTGCAATCGTCCAACACTCAGTGGTGTGCAATGCTCTAACACTCAGTTGTGTGCAATGCTCGAACACTCAGTTGTGTGCAATGCTCCAACACTCAGTTGTGTGGAATGCTCAAACACTCATTGGTGTGTAATGATCCAACACTCAGTGGTGTGCAATCCTCCAACACTCAGTGGTTTGCAATGCTCCAACATTCAGTGGTGTGCAATCCTTCAACACTCAGGTGTGTGCAATACTCAAACTATCAGTGGTGTGCAATGCACCAATCTCAGTGATGTGCAATGCTCCAACACTCAGTGGTGTGCAATGCTCCAACACTCAGAGGTCTGCAATGCTCCAACACTCTGTGGTGTGCAATCCTCCAACACTGAGTGGTGTGCAATGCTCCAACACTCAGTGGTGTGCAATCCTCCAACACTCAGTTGTGTGCAATGCTCCAAATCTCAGTGGTGTGCAATGCACCAATCTCAGTGGTGTGAAATCCTCCAACACTCAGTGGTGTGCAATCCTCCAACACTCAGTTGTGTGCAATGCTCCAACACTCAGTGGTGTGCAATCCTCCAACACGCAGTTGTGTGCAATGCTCCAACTCTCAGTGGTGTGCAATGCACCAATCTCAGTGGTGTGAAATCCTCCAACACACAGTGGTGTGCAATGCTCCAACACTCAGAGGTGTGCAATGCTCCAACACTCAGTGATGTGCAATCCTCCAACACTCAGAGGTGTGCAATGCTCCAACACTCAGTGGTGTGCAATCCTCCAACACTCAGTGGTGTGCAATGCTCCAACACTCAAGAGGTGTGCAATGCTCCAACTCTCAGTAGTGTACAATGTACACTGCCTGAAAAAAGTACGAGTGTCTTGTCATAAGTCTTAACACTAACCATGCGTATTAAGAGGAAAAAAATACTTGTGGTCACATTTATAACTCATTCAACGTATAATGGACGTGTGAAGTAGGAATTTCCCATCTCATCTTGTTTCATATAATAGTTTCATCAATATTCAAATGTCCCATCTCATCTTGTTTCATATAATAGTTTCATCAATATTCAAATGTCCCATCTCATCTTGTTTCATATAATAGTTTCATCAATATTCAAATGTCCCATCTCATCTTGTTTCATATAATAGTTTCATCAATATTCAAATGTCCCATCTCATCTTGTTTCATATAATAGTTTCATCAATATTCAAATGTCCCATCTCATCTTGTTTCATATAATAGTTTCATCAATATTCAAATGTCCCATCTCATCTTGTTTCATATAATAGTTTCATCAATATTCAAATGTCCCATCTCATCTTGTTTCATATAATAGTTTCATCAATATTCAAATGTCCCATCTCATCTTGTTTCATATAATAGTTTCATCAATATTCAAATTTCGCAACATTGTTCATTTCTCCACATGCTTACGTGATTCGGTGTGCCGTTCTATTGTCTTACTAATTTCAAGTTGTTATTTTTTCTCTCCTATGATTCCACAGATAATTACTACATGATTGCGATGATCTGTGCTCAATGGACAATGAATGATCACGTTTCTTACCAACTGAAATAGTGATAAATAGTGAGAAATAAAGATCTCGACAAGCCGATCATGCGGAACTTTACTTAGTATGTTGATGTATCCAACATCATGTTCCTGCTAACTGTTGTTTGTAAAATCGCCCAAATCAATTCTTCTATACAATTATGGTTTTAACCTATAACTATGTATTAGGTAACTGCTAACTTGTAACGGCACGTTACTTGAGCGACTGATCGTATTTGGGAACAGAGATGTGGTAATATGGAGACTCAAGAATTGCCTAGGAAA